>AP025061.1:2139743-2183792 GCA_036186865.1 Eustoma russellianum | reverse complement strand
ACCCTCCTGTGTGCCACGTGGCAGGCGGTCATTTCTTACCGCCCCACTGGAGGGTCAGGCGATCCCATCCGTTATATCACTACAATTTATTGTGTTATCGAACTTTTACACGTGATTTGGTCTTTACTAGTTGTCTTTTCGTACAGTTGAGTGATTAAAGAAAATGATATAACGGACTCGATCAAATGTATGTATCGTTACTAAGAGAAATAGTATAAGGGGATAAGAAACAACAACAACATTACCTCATTGTTTTAGAGGCTCCCACCTATATCGTGTATGAGGCGGTCGCATGTACGCAACTATACACATGTATTAGAAACACACAGTGTTGTTTCCCGATGACCTATAATAAAAGTTGCATCAAACTGTGTCGATCAACTGCTACTTCACAATATAAGAAACGTAGCCAATTTATTGAGTCATTTTACACTATATCCAACGAAGTTAACTATAGCATATTATCGTAAAACACATCGATTCTATTTGAAATGCATGGCTGCTTAATTCTATTTTTAAAGTGACAAGAAATTCTTTTTATACTTACAGCAGATATGTGTGAAGACGTTATATAGTTACATCTATTAGGCTTTTACATTGTATAAAATGATAAATTGTTAAACGTAAGAGAGAAAGAAGACTGAGAAAGACATTGGCATATACAATAAAACAAGATATGACTTACATGGTAATTGATGGTGTGATCAATGATAAAAGTGGAAACGGGTGATTCATGTAGCGGATATATTGAGTATGTACAAGACATCAATGGAGACTTATAAGTCTTCGTTCAGAAAAAATAAAAAATAAAAAGGAAAAAAGACATCAATGGAGACTTATAGCCAAGAAATTATGTTCCCAGACGACTGGTTCCTCCTATATTGATGTATCCGGGCCTTTCTGCTTATAGAAATTCTAGCATATATATAAAATATTATGTTATTAGAGTATTTAAATTACAAAACTCATGTACTCATGCATAAAGATACATGCAAGTTAAATTAAAAGCCATGCTATAAGGTTGCTTATTTATCCATAACATGATATTTCATAGAATACTTATAATGGTCGTTTCATGTATGTTTATACACTATGGATAAGATACAAGGGGAAGTGGAATATGGGTAGTAACAGTAAATATGAGTTTCTTTAATAGTATTTTTCTAAAATTTCAAACGCGCATCCAATATATGCACAACCAAACAAAGTTATTGTTACGTGTCTTTTTTTTTAATTAAAAAAAATAAAATGTTTCCATTGACAAATATGGGTGACGGTATAAATAATGATAGTATAGAAAATTCGGGTCAAGTAGAGTTTTGGCTCCACAAGACACTAAAAGAAAACGCTAGCAAACATCAAACGTGTCTCTAACAACAACATTCTTACATACTTCTACTTATGGCGGAGTACGAAAAAGTTAGATGTATGTAACTATATTCATGTGTTAGAAACACACAGAGTTTGTTTTCTGATGACCCATAATAAAATTTGCGTGAAGGTATTGAAGGAATTTGAATCGATAATAACTAAGAAATTGAATGAAGGAGGAATAGAAGAACACAAGATTTGCTCAATACACAAAGCTCCTGTTTTGGAGTCTTAGAATTGTTCTTGAAGATGTGTTTGGAGGTGTGTTTACAATGTTGATGAACTAGCCTATTTATAGGCAAATATCACACATGTTTATATGTAAAAGCTATGTGAACAAAATAAACAAAGTTGGTAAAAGCTATGTGAACAAAATAAGCAAAGTTGAAGTTGCTACCTACCATTTGAAAATAAAAACCATGTTCACACATTGTTGACTAAGGTATGTTCCCATTTGATTTGATTTAATTCTACATTGCCTCCCTTAAATCAAAATCTTCAAACTTGATCATTCCAAGCATTTTCTTCAGTTTGAAAAATGACTCCGTCTTCAATGGCTTTGTAAAAATATCTGCAACTTGTTCTTCAGTTGGACAATAATCAATGGCAATCTCTTTTTCACGAACTAGGTCACGAATGAAGTGAAACTTGATATCGATGTGTTTGCTTCGTCCATGAAATACTGGATTCTTTGATAATTCAATTGCTGATTTGTTATCGCAATAAATGTTTGTTGGTTCATCTTGTTCATGATGTAGAAAACCAAGAATTCGTCTAAGCCATAGCGCTTGTGTAGCACTGTTTGATGCTGCTATATACTCTGCTTCAGCTGTAGATAAAGCCACGACTTGTTGTTTCTTTGAAGACCATGAGAAAACGCCGGATCCCAAGAAAAATGCATAACCTGATGTGCTTTTTCTTTCTATGGTGTCACCAGCCCAATCACTGTCTGTGTACCCCAGAAGAGAAATATCATTAGCACAAGAATAGAATATACCATGAGTTTTTGTACCTCTGATATATCTCAAAATCCGTTTAGCTGATTGTAAGTGTGATTGACGTGGTGACTCCATGAAACGACTGATAAGTCCAACACCATATGTAATATCCGGCCTAGTCGCAGTCAAATATCTCAAGTTTCCAACTAGTCTTCGGAAGTATGTAGGATCAACTAGGTCACCTGTAGCATCTTTTGTTAACTTCAACTTTTCTTCAACCAGTGTTAAGATGGGTTTTGCAAATTCCATCTTAAACTTTTTCAGAATATCACCTGCATATTTCTTCTGTGAAATGAATATTCCACTGTCCATCTGATAAACTTCCAAACCAAGAAAGTAAGACATTAGACCAAGATCCGTCATTTCAAAATGACTAATCATAGCCTCCCTGAACTCATAAATCATTTTAGCACTGTTACCGGTGAAAATAAGGTCATCGACATATAAACATACGATAACAATATCTCCTTGATCAGAATATTTCACATATAAAGTATGCTCATATGGACATCTTTGGAAACCATGTTCAGTGAAATAAGAATCGATGCGAGTATACCATGCTCGTGGAGCTTGCTTGAGACCGTACAAAGCTCTTTTCAACCGGTATACCTTACTTTCTTGTCCTTTGACAACATATCCATCTGGTTGATCAACATAAACTTCCTCTTCCAGAACTCCGTTTAGGAAAGCAGATTTAACATCCATTTGATAAATCTTCCATGCACTTTGTGCGGCAATAGAAATAACCATACGAACTGTGTCAAGTCTAGCAACAGGAGCAAAGACCTCAAAATAATCAATACCTGCCTTTTGTTTGTATCCTTTTGCAACAAGTCTTGCTTTAAAGCGATTAATCTCTCCATTTGCTTTGTATTTTGTCTTGTACACCCATTTGACTCCAATAGGTTTTTTTCCTCTCGGAAGAGTAGTCAATTCCCATGTATCATTTTTCTCAATAGCATGAATTTCTTGATCCATGGCACGAATCCAATTATCATTTCTGGAAGCTTCTTCGAATGTCACTGGATCACAATCTGCAAATAATGCAAAATTCACAACTTCTTCATCAGATAATTCATTGTCATTACCAATTTCATAATCCTGCAATCTGGCTGGTAATCGCCTCTCTCGTTGTGGGCGACTCGATGATGGTTTAGACACAATATCCTCTCTTGGTGGTTCTGGTTCTGGTTCCTGTATACGAGAACCAACAATAGGAGAAAATGAAGAATTTTCTATTTTCTCAGGCTCTTTTCTTAGCCAATCCCAAGTCTCCATCTATTCAAAAATGACATCTCGACTGATAACAACTTTTCTGGTAACAGGATTATAAAGTTTATATCCTTTTGTTTCATGAGAATATCCAATAAAAACACATTTCTCAGATTTATCATCCAACTTCTTCCTCAAAACATCTGGAACATGAGCATAAGCAATACAACCAAATACTTTCAAATGTCCGATATTTGGTTTTCGACCTGTCCATACCTCGTAAGGAGTCTTTCCTTCTGCAATACTCCTTGTAGGACACCTGTTCAAGACATAGACAGCACAAGCAACAGCCTCGGCCCAAAATGATTTTGGTAGATTCTTTGAATGCATCATTGATCTTACCATGTCCATAACTGTTCTATTTTTCCTTTCTGCCACCCCGTTTTGTTGAGGTGTATATCTCGCTGTCATTTGATGCTTAATGCCATTTTTCTCCAGATAATCATCACAGACAGTATACTCAGTTCCTCAGTCTGTTCTCAAAGTTTTGATCACAAAACCACTTTGTTTTTCAATGTACACTTTGAAACTTTTGAACGTATCACATGCGTCAGATTTGTTTCTAAGAAAATACACCCATGCTTTCCGACTAAAATCATCAATAAAAGTTATAAAGTACTTACAACCACCATTTGTAGGTACTTCTACGTAGCACAAGTCTGAATGGATCAACTCCAGTGGTGTACTCGCCCTCCAGGCCTTATTCTTCGGAAACGGAAATCTGTGTTGCTTTCCCAGTGTACATGATTCACAAACTTTCTGTGGAAAATCAATATCTGGCAATCCTAAAACAGATTTATTTCTGACAAGAAACTTCAAACTTCTGAAATTCAAGTGTCCAAATCTCAGATGCCATAGCCACGTATCATCATATGTCATAGAACTAAAGCAAGGTAAACTGCTACAATTGATTGACAGCGGAAACAAACGACTATTATTCATATTTACCTTTGC
The DNA here is from genome assembly GCA_036186865.1 of Eustoma russellianum. Classification (NCBI taxonomy): domain Eukaryota; kingdom Viridiplantae; phylum Streptophyta; class Magnoliopsida; order Gentianales; family Gentianaceae; genus Eustoma; species Eustoma russellianum. The sequence continues at coordinate 2,179,197 of AP025061.1, read as the reverse complement.
AATTAATCCTCTCTTCGGATCACTTACAGTGCAAACTCCATGATTGAAGACTATGTTATAGCCTTTCAGAGATAACTGTCCAATGCTCAGTAAATTATGATGTAAACTTGGTACATAGAATACATCAGAAATAAAGTTAGAAGAACCATCTTTCAAACTAATGGCAATCCTCCCTTTACCAAGAACAGGTACCTCAGAATTATTTCCAAATTTCACAGTAGTTTTCACAGAAGTATCCAAATCTGTAAACATTTCTTTATCTCCACACATATGATTGCTGCAACCAGAATCCAAAATCCATTCATTTTTTGTTTTGTTTTCAACACTCAAATCAGCCAAAAACAAAGTCTCAGGAATTGTGTTGTCATTTTCAGCCACTTTCGCATGCGTTTCTGGACTATTCTTATACCAACAGTTACTTTGAAAATGTTCAAACTTTTTGCAATTAAAGCATTGGATTTTTGATTTATCCTTTTGGAAATCATTCTTTTGATTATCTCTATCAAAAACACGAGTATTTCGCTGATAATTAAAATTACCTCTACCACGACCTCTTCTTTGGCCACGTCCTCTGCCTCGAAAATTCTGACTCCGCTGACTAGATTCAGCATGATTTGCAGATAACCCTTGATCTTTCGAAACAATTGTCTGATCTTGCAATGCTTCCTCTATAATTCCAACAGACTGCTGATCTAATGAGATTTCATAAGATAGTAACTCACCTTCCAATTGATCAATAGTCATTTCGTCAAGATCCTTGGTAGCTTCAATGACTATTTTTTTCATGTGAAACTTTTGAGTCAAAGATCTGAGAATTTTCTGGACAAGTTGGGCTTCGGTGATGACTTCACCATTGGCGTTTATTTTTCCACCAATATCTCGTACCTTGGATATGAAATCTGCAACAGACTCGTTTGTTTTCATTTGAGCCATTTCAAATTGTCTCCGGAATTCTTGTAAGCGAACCTTTTTAACTTCGCTGCTGCCTCTATTGATATTCACAAGAATTCTCCAAGCCTCTTTTGCAGATTTGGTATTCATAAATTTGTTCAAGACAGCTAACTCGACTCGGTTGTTAAGATAATGTCGAGCTAAACGATCTTGCCTCCTCTTTATCTCCAAAGCTTTGGCCTCCTCGTCACTTAATTTTTTGCTCGCATCTGGAATATCAAATCCGTTTTCTATGACATCCCATATGCCGAGAACTTCAAAAAAATCTCTCATAAGTATAATCCATTGATCAAAGTTGTTTTTACCATCAAAGATAAAAACAGGACAAGGTTGGATAACTCTATCTCCTTCCATCTAGAAAAATGAATCGATTCAGCAATACAAGCTCTGATACCAATTTGAAGGAATTTGAATCGATAATAACTAAGAAATTGAATGAAGGAGGAATAGAAGAACACAAGATTTGCTCAATACACAAAGCTCCTGTTTTGGAGTCTTAGAATTGTTCTTGAAGATGTGTTTGGAGGTGTGTTTACAATGTTGATGAACTAGCCTATTTATAGGCAAATATCACACATGTTTATATGTAAAAGCTATGTGAACAAAATAAACAAAGTTGGTAAAAGCTATGTGAACAAAATAAGCAAAGTTGAAGTTGCTACCTACCATTTGAAAATAAAAACCATGTTCACACATTGTTGACTAAGGTATGTTCCCATTTGATTTGATTTAATTCTACAGGTATATCTATCAACTGCTACTTCACAATATAAAAAAACGTAACCAATTTAATGAATCATTTTGCTTTATTTCATCATATTCTAAAGTGAGAAAAAATATGTCATTGAGTTCATTAAAAATGGAAATATATCTCTAACATCTCTTCTAAATGAATAAAAAGCAGAGAAAACACTCTAAAATTTGCCGACTAATTGAATTAAGTTGGACAATTTCATGGGGTGTTTGAACGTGAGAGATGATTATTGAAGACATGGCAGTGCTTCAAGCTCTAGTCGACACGTTTAGGGTCAGCTAATCAATGCCTTATGATACCTTGATTGTGACACCTCACAAGTATTTGTATGACTTGTAGCTTATCCATTTACAAGAACAACATTACTCCATTATCTTAAGGGCTTTTGTCAATGGCGGAGTATAGAGGGTCGGATGTATGCATAATGTGGAAATAAGAATATTCATGATGTAAATTAGTAAAGAACAAACTACGTTTTTCTTTTAATTATATATCCCCTTCTCTTTATTCGTCTAAGTTTTTAGTCAGGTTAAAGATTTTTGCACAAACACAAAAGCCTAATACACTGAAAACGCTTTTGGATAATTTGTAAGTATGACTGGATCAAGTCATACTATGAGTTTTTAAACTTTGTATTGACAAATCATCAAGATTCGTTGTCAAAGCACTTCAGATCGATCTGGATAAGAAACATAAGGAATTTGTCACTCTAAACCAATCTTTTGGAAATTTTTAGTAGTGTGAGAAGAATATTTTTTTGATTGTATTTGATCATGTTTTCTGTCGGATGTTGTTGGTTCATTTTGTATGACTTGGCTGGCCACTATACTTTGGATTGCCAAATGTTGCCACGTGTTATGTCTTGTATGTGCATGACTGCCAAGCGACGCCGCGTGTTGAGCTGACCTGGTAAACCTTGCATGGCGTGTGTTACCTTTGCCGAGATGACACGGTAAACATTATGCACCGGGGACACGATTGGTCCGACGGTTATGACCGAAGTAGCGGTGAAAGCCGAGATAATGGTTGTGGCCGAGGTAACTAGCTTTGATGTAGATTTTTGAACATGACTCGGTCAGATCGACTTGATAACTGAAGGTGACTTGAAGTCCGCGCTGCCATCGGGGGACATCCTGCGTCCCATAGGCACCACTAACTGTGTTTGACCTGAGCAGTTGACACGTCCCTTTGAATGGTCAGATGGTGTTGACTGAGAACTGTTGAGCTAGTTGTAAGTCTTTTTGAAGCGTGTTAGTTTTGTCCTCGTTAAATAATATCTACATAAACATGCACATCACGACACAAACGCAATCATATATATAATATTAATAATATATGTAAACATATCTATATGTGTGTGTAAGTCAAAAAGATACTCCTTTCGTCTCAAAAATATTGTCTTCATTTCCTTTTTAGTTTGTTTCAAAAATATTGTCCACTGAAGATAGTAAGTATTACGAGTCAATGTTTTTATACTACACATTCAATTGACATTTAGGTAATTTCTTTCTATGTTGCTTCAAATTATAGAATATGAGTAATAGCCTATAATTTTTGATTTTATTAAGTTATACTCAAATATAATATTTTTGAGGTAAAAAAAATATAAGCTTTTGACTATTTGATATATCAAGACTAGCTTATCAAATTATGTGTGTTGCACAACTTCTATGTGGTCACCCCCCCCCCCCCCTTTGGAGCACAACTTCTATGTTGAGTTTGTAGTAATGCAAATAGGGATAGGATCCCCTCACCGCAAATGAGGGTGCGGTGACGCGTGACCGCGCGACACGTGGCAGCAAGGGAGGTGGTGAGACTAGATGAAGGTCACCCGCATCTAGCCTCATCACCCCTCTTTGCTGTCACGTGTCGCGTGGTCACAAAGGGGGTGAGAAAAGTGGGGTTAGGAGATCCAAACTCATGCAAATAACGTGGGGAAGAATAGTCTACTTCCTACGATTTTCAAGGACGAAGAAGCCTTTTCCTTTTCGTCGAGAATCTCGAGATGGCTTTGTCAGAGTGTCAGTATCTCATATAAACCTTAGGATAACTTATCGATCTTTTACTTTAGAGGTTCGTAACTTTGGTGTATATAAGATGTTTGAATATAAATTCGTTCAGGTATAACAAGTTGACGACAGAGCTAACTATTTACACTCCGGCTGACATGATTTAAACCTGCAAACTTAAATACAATCTATCATTTAAATACTAATTGAGTTATGTCATAAAAACAATAAACTTTTAGTTTAGAGCTAAAGGTTTAACATTCTAAAGAGAACATGCCAACAACCCAAATATGATATACATAAGTTTAGATTTTTAATATTTTTGAACAAAATATTAAATACAGAACCTAACAACCCTAAAGTGTTTCATGGTACAGAAAAAAATAGTTTTTTTTTTACTCCAGCATGTTGCACTTTGAAAATTTTTAAAACAGTTTCCCTCCTTCAAAAAATAATTGAGTAATCAAATTGAGCCACCAAGAAACTTGAGTAATCGGCTGCAGAATTTATAGTGATAAATGCCCAATTATTAGGAAATTTAAAGATTATTTATTAACCAGTTGATTTATACAAAGTAAGAAAATTTATATGTTTGCAGATATAGTTGCCATTAATCAATAAGGTACTACACAAACAAGGAAGTAATATGGTGGTGGGGGTGGGGGTGGGGGCAAGGAGATTGATACACTTTTTCAAAATAGGCCTGCTTAAAACAGAAGATTTATCCAGTGATTTTATCTCTTGTTAATTAATGAGCAGTAATTTCTTATTTACCATATAAAAAATTTCTGATTAATATATAATATATAGTTCCCAACAACGACAAGTATACAACTAAATCGGTGAAGTGTTTTTCTTTATCCCCATAAACATTACTCCTAAGAGATATCGGTTAACGTGGGAAAATTATCTTGAAAACAATCTAATTATTTTGTAAAATAGGAGATTGATAAAGTGCGTTTCCGGTACGCTAAGCTTCTGTATCTACTTAAGATTTAAGAAGAGAACAGATTGCTTCGTGATTTAATATAGTGTATATATATATATATGTATATATACACATATACACACACTTTTAAAGCAAGAACGCTGGAAACAATATCCTATCAAATCGAGAAAGGTTACGCATCATCCGGCTGTAGATTGGATAATGAAATCATCTTAATTATAGTATCTGATCTTAACTGTGGGAGTAGATGTATATCAAATACATCAAATATCAACCGCATATAAATCTATGAGGCCGTTGAGCTCCTGATTTGTATTAATGAGTCGGCAATAAGTAGTGTAAACCAGGATGATTAATTTATTGTGCCGACTCGACTTGCAAAAATTTGAAATTTTTTTTAGCACTTTGTTCAATAGAAATTAACGAGACAATCTCAAAAATATTGTTATAGTTGATTTTTCAATATATTATAGATTAACATGCTATGTTAAAAACTCAATTGTAACAATATTTTTAGAAAGATACATTATATATTTTAAAAACAACCATAATCTTTGATGCACTATTATCAACTCTACATGTTTATGAGAACTACAAAAATGCTCAGTAATATGTATTTATCCATACATGTTTCTGAAACTTTATCTATACACGTTCCTGAAACTTCCGCTTAAACATTTGTTTATTATTGTTATTATTATTTATTTATTTATTTATTTTTGAAAGTACTACAATTTGTGGGAATAGATCCTTTCATCCATTTTTTTCTCACCCCATGCTTCATCGCACGACACTTAGCAGCAAGAGGAATGGTGAGGCTAGATGAGGGTCACCCGCATCTAACCTCACCACCCCATCATGCTCTCACGTATCGCATGGTCATAATTAAGGTGAGGAGATTGAAGAGCACGAGTTCCTATCCCTAATTTGTGATATAGGAGTATCCGCTTTCTGGAAGTCCGTGGATGACGTAAAGATGTTAGCCGATATAAATGAGAGATTAGCTCATATCAATCGCAGAAAAAGCCAAAGTAATTTTTATACTACGGCACCTGCATGTCGCTATCTCTACTGATATGTCAACCTCATCCAAAGAAAAAATGGAAAATCGAAGATAACAATAAAGAAAATCTCACTCAACAACATCACATCTCCAGTATATCTCAACGACAGCAAAAACTATCAATAGAGTCTAAAAAGAGTGAGAGACAGGCAAACAATAGAGTTTGCTTCCGATGAGACGTCGGACTATATATGTACATGTATAAATGACACAACAATAGGATGGTGAATGAAAGAATTTAGTAAATACAAATAGAATGATTCCGATATTAAAGTATCAATACTTCAGTAAATACAAATAGAATGATTCCGAGATTAAAGTATCGATACTATGTATATGCACATATAATGAAAGACAAGGACAAAAACAAGAAACGCAAAGTCAACTAAAGTATATAGCGTATTTAAATCTCTAAAAATACTCTAAAATGTCTCTATATCCTGTCTAAATTTGGTTAACATCAACCGTCGACCGAGGGAGTAAGAAAAACAAAAGAAGGCTATATAGTGCAAACATCAAACAAAAGGTAGTGAACCATGCCACATAGTGAAAAGATATCAAACAAACAAAAGACTCAAAGGGGACACGAGGACGTTAAAAAGATCATATTAATTTGTTCTGTTCTAAGATAATAAGTTTATAGACTTGATATTACTTCACCATCAAAAAGAAAGGAAAACATATATAGCTGTATTTAACTTAGACACAAATAAAAAACTTTTACCGTTAAATTTAAAGAAAAAAGACTTATATCGTCAAATTTAACATTTAGCTTTTTTAGAACCGATAGACGTGTTAAACTAAAATACTCAACGAACATTAGCTCTCTCTAAAAAAAAGTGATCCAATACAACTACCATCTTAAGACTTCACTCTACAATTCTACCTTTGGCATCTCATCCTTGCGGTCAAGGTAAGGACTTGCGTATTTGTGTACCTTTTATTAGTTAGGAAACATTAAATTTGGTAACACCATTACAAGCATTGAACTTCAGCTGTTTATGTGTTCTCATCAATTTTCCAGTGCGCTGAAGAATACACAACAACAACATAGGTGGGAGCTTATGGTGGAATACGAGAGGTCAGATATACGCAAATACGCAACCATACCTATGTGTAGAATTGTGTAGCTAAACTACTACTTTAAATGATTTATTCTATCATATTGATAATAGAATATTTCTGACCGAGATTTCTGGTGATTCTTTTCTGGTCACATTGAGGGTAATTATGCTTAAAATTAAGAGATTCATTCTTTCTTTGTTATATAGAGTAATTAAGTCTCGTTGGAAAGAAACTTGGTATCTCAGACCCTAAAGATAGCGATAGCTTTTGTTGTTGTTAGATGAGTATTGTTGTTCTATATTTTGTTTTCCTAGCAGTAATTTTTTTAAATATAAAACAACATACAAAATTGAACAAAATATAGAGAAAACAAACAAATACATGACACTGAAAATACAATGCAAACTCATATCTGTGTTTCTTTAAGGAAAAAAGAACTAAGAAATTGGAAAAATGTCACCACCATCAAAATACTCCCTCAACCCCAAACAACACACTATACCCTCTCTACAGTCTATACCTACAAAGAAACCCCCACCCCCCACCCCCCCAAAAAAAAAAACAAAGGAAAAAATGAAAAAGAAGAAAAGATAAGGACATGTATGTTCTGGATAATGCAATTAAACAAAATAGACTACGCGATAATAGATGAAGCCGAAGTCATAGCAATAAAGACAATTGAAACTGCCATTGTAAAAACAGCAGATGGAATAAATGCAACAGTTGCTGACGAACGAGGTGGCGACCCTGTAGACGGGCTGACGTCAGCCGGTGTGTTTCCCGCTGCCGGAGCCACGGCACCGGGAGAAGACGGCGCTAATGGTCCCGGCGCGATCGGCGCCAAAGAAGACACAGGGCCAGCCGCAGGGCTCACCGCTGGGGTAGCTGCAGGACTCACTGCTGGTGCAGGCGATGAAACATCCTGTGCGGGTGCCGGTGCAAGCGCCGGCGCCGGTGAGGAAGGTGCAATTGCTGTAGACGGTGAAGGAGCGGAGGTGGGAGGAGACGCCGGCGGTAGAGCTGGAATTGCGGGTGGTCTTCTGACGGCTAGAACGACGATCAGTAGCTTTTGTCCTTTCTCGCAGTTGGTTTTGTTGCCGGTGATGAAGTAAAAGGGGCCGGAATGTCCAAATTTGAAGACGGAATTGCCGCCCTCGAGCTTGATCACCGGATTATCCACGTTGCAATTATCATAATCTTCTTTACGTACTGCCAACACTGAATCTGTTGTGTTCGAATATCTGAAAACTATACACAATAATATAAAATTAATCAATACCGATACATACTGTGTTACTCCTCCAAAAAAAGGGTTTAAAAGAAAAAAAAAATTAAAGGCTGAAGGGTTTGGGGAAGAACTTACCAATGGAGTCATAGACTTGAAATCTGAGTCTTCGAGCCCAATGATCATAGCTTTCGTGAGGATTAACGACCCAACCATCTGGACCACCAACAAGAAGTTGGAGTGCCAAAGAGTTGGATACAAAGCAACAGGTTATTGCCAAAAGAGAAAGGACGAGTAAGGAATTGCTCGCCATTGTTGAATGACTATTTGCGGTATAAGGGAAAGGGTGGCTGATGAGTTTGTTGGTAGGGGAGATGAAGATGTCTTCTGGGTAGGAGATGAAGATGATCAAGATGGGATTGGAGTAAAGAGTCTAGGGATAATTTATAGCACTTAAGTTGTCTATTCTCATCAGGATTCTTAATCTCTATCATAAAGTTTTATCTTACTAAGTGACTAATGAAACAATAAGATATTAGATAAAAGTTATCTATATACAAAGTAATAGATGATTGACCAAAACAAAAGACTCATATATATCTTATATATTTAATTGGTCAAAAAAACAATTTATCATACTTCTTCCAAGAAAAAAGTTGAGACATCCTAAATATAAAAAAAGACAGAATATATTAGAGAGGAAATAACAAGAATAAGCTTATTGGATAACTTTCTCAATAGGTTAACAAAAGTTGTAAAAAAGTTCTCATCTAGTACCATAATTGTCAGTTCCAAATAATAATAATAATAATAATAATAATAATAATAATAATATTTGCTCTAAGAAGTTGATATTAAAGAGTTTCCATAATACAAAAACATCTTTAATTTACTAACTCTCTGCTGTTACAATAATAATATGGACTGAGCTCCAATAATATGGACTGAGCTCTTAAATGTGTTGGTTAGGTGGAATTTGAATGGTGGGAGAGACCAACTCTTTTCCACTTAGTAAGCAATGAGAGAAGCAGCAGCCCACCAGCCTTGCAGCACAGCCCACATCTTAAGCCCATCCACAACCACAATGAAGGATTAGCTATAAAGATTTCAACACATCATGGATGAATTCTTCTGGAGTGAAATAGCAATATCTTCAAATATAATCTATTTATCAATAATAAAATACCAGTGTCACCACATTTCTTGAATTAAAGATCAGCATGTTCTTATGTCTTATCCATTTTACTTACTAGGCTTCCGCATTTGTTCAAGGTAGGAAGAAGGGTCGGATCGCTTTGCGATCTGATGTATGCAACCTTACCTTATAATTTGTGCAAGAGGTTGTTTCTACGGCTCGAACCCGTAATTTCAAGGTCAGAAAACAGCAACGTTACTAGTTGCTCCAAGATCCGTCCCTTGATCTTGAAACCAAGAAAGACCTCCAGAAATTTGATGCTCGTCAATTTGATGCCAAAATGAGTGAATTGTAAGAGGCAGTGTAATGTGAAACAATCTTTGCATGATTATCCTCGACTTATTTGTCTGTCATATTTATGTATCTGTTTTTCTAGTTAGCAGTTTTTTTATGTATATCCTGGTGTTTTTGACAAAGGTATTCTTCAGTCTGCAAAAATGGTTTGTGTTTTAGCGAATCCAATATGGGATTGGTCCTCGTGTGTTGATGTAATAATGGTGCTCTAATATGTACCTCTTCCAGTTGTGGTTTGTGGTGTCTGTAATCCTTTACTATGTCTCTTATTTTCTATTCTTTTGAGATTTATGTATCACTTATAAACCACGGATATAGCAAGGCTATACGCAAAATTTTTTTTTTGGGGGTGGGGGCGGGGGGTATGGCGAGGGGTGAGAACATAACCGAACCGAGCCGAATATTAGGTTTTGAATTCAGATTCGGTTAGCTAAACGAACTGTTCAGTTCGGTTCGTTTAGCTAAACGATCTTTGAAATTGGTTCGAGTTCAGCTGGATAAAACTATAACTATTTAACGAGCCGAATAATTTATGAACAGAGTTAAACGAACTCAAATAGGTGTCTGAATTCAGCTCGTTTAAGTAAATTAATGAACGAATTCGAACCAAATACGAATCGAAATCGAACCATTAATATCATGAATCAATACTCTTGTCATTTTAAATTTTTTTTTGATTTAGAAGATCTAAATAAATCTGATGCAAACATGATTTTGGCCAAGAGTTGCACATCACGATTATAGTCGGCAAAACTAAAACAAAGTCAGGTGCATATCTTTTAATGCAATAGTAGCACCCTTTCAGAAATTTGTTGTACAGTGAATTTATTTCTTTGAATTGTATGTGATGCTCTTGCGGAATAGATGAATGCTTCTTAATGCACCGATCTAATTTTGAACCTTTATAAGCCACAGATTTAGTAGTTAATCTTTGCTTGGTGGCTTCGAGGTTTCTACCGTCTCGGCTTTAAGGACTTCTAATGCAAGCTTTTGCTGTAATGGTGGCAGGTGGAGGTGGTCAAGGATGCATCTGGCAGGGTGTATCTAAGAAATTTCTTTTACGGTATATATTTGCTCCCTAAAGAAAAACATGTACTCCATTGATTAACCCCTCTCCTCATCCAAAAGCAAAAGGAAGGAAAGTGTTTCCCGAACATAATTTAGTTGGTATTCGGGTTGAGACATTGTTCTAGAGAAGTGTATATTTGAACCAAGACACGTACAGTGTGGTGCTTTACTGTTGTTTGGGTTAGTAATAACTGTGTCAGAAGATTGTTGGCCCAGTTTATAGTAGACGTCTTGTGTGTATTCATGACAATGACTTGCCAACCTATGAGACCCTTGAGTTCTTAATTTGGATGTCTTACAAAACTTTTGAGGTGCGGCGGTGGGGACCCATTGCTATATAAAAAAGAAGGAAAGCGAGATACTGCTCCCAAGTACAATTCTGTTGGTCATAACGGTTGTTTTAGAAAGAACAGCGTCCGGAAGAAGTTTTCTTTCAAATTTCTGGTTTGACAATTTACAAGAACCAAGATTTATTGCTCTTTCAATAATACATATTCCTATTATTATGATATTTGTGTAGGTACATATAGAGCCGGAAGTCTCACTGGAAGCAAATTCTCTATCTATTGAGATAGAAGTATTGTTTGTCCGTCTCTCACCCTCCTCAGACCTTAGCGATAGCTTGTGCTGTCATTAATATATACTGTGTATGAATTTTGTTGTTGTTGCTGTAAGATTTCTTGATCCTTATCTTAGGATGAACTATAGGATACCTCAATCTTATCAAAAGTTCGTAACATTCAGTTCCCTAAAACAGAGCATTAGGTTGTTTGGGTAGATCACCTATCTGAGCTTGAGTGCACTGATTAACTCAATCTACTTAAGGTTACTTAACTCTTATACGCTTATATATGTATATATATATATATATATATATACATATATATATGTATGTATTTATATATATAGACACACACACATATGCATGGATATGCATTTCCATGTCACACCCAGCTTGACACACTACTACCTTGTGGGATAACGTATAATGACGGCATACGAAATGTTACAAATAAGTAGAGAAAATATGGCAGATGACGGATAATGCTCGGGCTTTAGAAAATTTTCATGGTCTTTTCCCTTCAACACACTCTTCTACCGACTCTAATTGATGGTATCAGATAGTCTAAAATAATACTCCTTGTTAATGTTTGTAACGTGTCCTATAATGCAAAGTATTTTGTTTGTATATATATTATCATTATTGTGTACACAATGTTATGTTTTTGGTATAGAAGAAAAATAAGAGAGGAGAACTGTGAATTAAAAGTACTGTTATTTATCAAGTTTTTTGACCTAAAAGATATAAAGAAAAAAAAACACTAAACCTGAGGGGAGCCGATTTCAACAATTGGTTGTTAATAAGTTAAATACGTCTTATTTTGGCCTTGATTTTTCAAAGCCGATAACTTATACTTTGGTTTTAAGAGAAATTAAAAGTCCGAATCAATCACTGGTTTTGACTAGAAGATTGCAATCTTCTAATCGGTATTAAGTTGATATATTGCATCAAAGGTTGTCGGTTTGAATTTTTGCAGCTGCAATATGGGTGTTTAGGTCCTACCGTTGTCTCTTTATGTCAGAGTGGATTTGAACTCAAACACCTTATGGACATCAAGTCATAGTAGATTTGGTCTAGACACCTTCTGGGAACCAAGTCATAGTGTATTTGGACTCAGACACCTTGTGTGCACCAAGTCATGGTGTATTTGGACTCAGACACCTTGTGTGCACCAAGCCATGTGTTTTTCATCTAAAAAGCCGTTGAATGATCTGTTTTACATTCTTCACGAAACTTCTTGAAACATGAAAGATGAAAGTGTTCGGAGTCAAGATATGACCTTTTGCATCCACGCAGATAAAATAGATTTCTTCTATAAGTGGATTAGTCATGAGTGTCATTCGAGGAAATTATACTGCACGGCAGGTTTATGATAGAAAGATCGTTAATCAAAGTGTAATTTTGCTATTATAAAAGTTAATCATAATAATAATGAATCGCGCATGCTCCACAAAAGGTATCCAAATAGGATATGCGTTTGTGGCTGATAGAGACAAATAAAATAATTCATCATACCCAATCATAGCTATATAGGTGGAAGTGTCTTAAAAGTTGCTCACAAGTCATAGTCCAGTTAATATTTAAGTTGGAATTTACTCCAAGAGATAAAAAGTTCGACTCTAGAGACACTCACAGTGTGAGTGTTCCTCTGCTGCTGGGCCAAATGCCTGGTTTCGGAGGACACCTTATGTGGCTCACTGCGTAAGATCTCACTCAATCTAGAGGGCCGTTGAACCTCTGTTTTACTTCTTCCACACATGTTCATTAGAGCTGAGACGATGAGAACTCCGGATTTCACGTTTTGTCCAAGTGTCTTAAAAGTTTCTTAGTGGAACTACTATTGTTACGTCATACCATCATTAATATTATTGACTTTTCTAATTAGCATTCTTCTTTTCTGTAGTCAATGAAGTAAATGGTATGATCTGATGATTAAATAGGAATAAAAGTAATACAAATATTATAGTTAGGGTTTATCATTTCCCATCACGGTCATGTAAATTCGACTTTTAGTATAATTAAGTCATGTCATAGTTTTTTTTTAAAAAAAGAAAAGGAAATTACATTATCTCTGGTTATACAACACCACCAACAATCATACATAGTATATATTAATGGACATACTTCTTGTGTTTTTAACTGTGTATAGTAACTTGTATATATTAATTTATGTGATCAAATACATAAATTTACTTAGTTCAATTAATGTAACGTATGCATCCATTATATGAAAGAGAATATTTACTGCTTGAAAATAATTGCACAAAGATAAGATCAACAATCTTTCTTAGGACTTGTTATTTTGGAGTACCTAAGAGTTAATCAAGTAGCCTCCTTAAATTATTCAATACTTTTTTGTGTGTATATGTGCGTGCACGTAGAAAAAACAGAAGGGAAAAACAAAAACAAAAACATGTGCGTGCGCGCAAAATATAACACAAAAGAAAACAAAAATGCGCCTCAATCCAAATAAAAAAATGTTGTAATTCACTAAAGAAAATCCTTTTATGTGTTTATTTACTTACAATAAAAGCGCATTCTCGATGCATTAGGATTCCACATTTGCGTAGGGTATAAAGAAAGGTCAGATTGCCTCACGATCTGATTTACGCAGTCCTACCCTACACTTTGTGCAATAGCATGTTTTCGCAGCTTGAACCCTCTTATCTGTTGTTCCAAGACCCGTCCTCGATTATTTACTTACATTGAGAACTTATCAAAGACTAGGAAGTCCCTTTCAAAAACAAAAATCAAAGACTAGGAAGTAAAATATGATACGAGGACTAAATTTATTATTCTAGGAGTTTAGTATCTTTTTAATGTTGCATCTAATTAACCCACCCTTTGTCCAATATATATATATATATATATATATATATATATATATATATATATATATATATATAACAGAAAAGGAATCCTAAACACGTACCCACCGATCTACTTGTTTTTCCTCATGTGAATCTCGACGTCTGTATCCCTTTATAATGTTTTTTCATCAAAAACTTATATGACACGAAAGTAAGTGCGTGAAGCATGTAGAATAATGAAAAAAAAAAAGTAAGTCGTAGAAGATTGAGGTGACAGAGATGAGAATGTTGAGATGGATGTGTGGGTATACAAGACTAAACAGAATAAGAAATGAGGTATATAGAGAAAGATTAGGGGTGACTAGTATTGTCTCTAAGATAAAGGAGGGAAGACTAAGATGACTTGGGCATGTCAAGAGGAAACAGACAACAGCGTCTGCCATAACAATTGAAAGCCTCGCTGTAGAAAGGAAGAGGAGTAAAGTCAGACCCAAACTGACGTGAGATGACCAGATTAGTTATGACTTAATAGAGTTGCACCTCTCTGAGGACATGGTCCAGGATATGAGCGTATGGAGACAGATGATTAAGGTTAAGGAGAGATAGATAAGATATATGGCACCTTATAGCATACTTAGAGGATTAGATAGGCTCTACATTTTAGGTTGACTAGCACTCTTTTGTTTTGCTCTTTGTATTTCAACTATTTGTATATATCCATTATTGACTATTTTAACATTGGAAGCTTTTGATTTATAGTTAATAAAATCCATTCACTAGTACATATTTCTATTATTGTGATATGTATGCAGAAACATATCGAGTCGAGGGTCTCACTGGAAACAAACCCTCTATCCTTTGGGATGGAGTTATTGTTTGCCTGTCTCTTACCCTCCCCAGACTCTAGCGATAGTTTTTGATGTCGTTGGATATACTTGGTATGATTATTGTAAATTGTTGTATATCTTTCATGTGTACATTTTCGTATTATAATAACGACATTAAATATATATCCTTGACGGCGAATAAACTTGTGTAAAGATTACCTTTACATAATTATTTATAAGAATTGAGGTGGCGTTTGGTTGGCACTTGGGAATCGGAATTAGAATCGAAATGGGTATGATAGGGAATGAGTTTGGAGGATATGAGTTTGGGGTTAAAAGTGATAGTTGTTTGGTATTAAAATGGAAATGGGAATAGTGACCGGTCGGAGTAGTGGTCGCCGGCGGCGACGGACCGGTGGCCGGTGTCGTTGACCGGCGGTGGCCGGTGTCGTTGACCGGCATTGACCGGCGGCTCCCCATTCCCACATTTTGATAGATAAGGGGGCCTAGTATATCAAAAAAACGATATCTATTTCCAAATAGTTGGATATCAAAATGAAATCCATTCCCCTATTTACCCCAAACAAACAGCCGGAATGAGTTTGGAGGAATTCACTCATTCACATATCCCCAACCAAACGCCATCTGAATGTGTAAGGATGTATGGTGATCGTGACATGAACTAACTCCTTGACAACCTTTTGTTTATAATGGAAATTAACAATTCAATGAACCTAGAGCATATTGGGAGGTCAAAGTCTTAGACCAAAAATAAAATAGTGGATCCATAAAATTTTTAAATGATTCGAGGGGAAATCTCCTGGAGATTTCAAAAAAAAAAATTATTGTAATTTTAATATTTAAAAAACCATAAATGCGGTACAAATAAGAAAAAATGTCTCCAAATAGCTAAAACGTCATTCTGAATGACGCCTTAGATTATTTATTTATTTTCAATTTGTTCTTCCTCATTTGAGATAACACACCATACCAATCACATTCCATTCACCCTCCTTCACCAGAAAATGCTCTGTCACCGTCGAAAATGAATTTTTCGACAGCGAGAGGGGATGAGGTATGACTGGTGTGATGTGTTATATGGAATGAGGAAGAAAAATAAACAAAAATATCTAAGACGTCATTTAAAATAGCGCCTTACATTAAATAAAATAAAAAATTCTAAGACTTTATTCTAAATAACGCTATGACTATTTGAGAAATTTTTCATATTTACCGTATTTGTGATTTTTGTTATTAAAACTACAATATTTTTTTCGAGATCTTTCGAAAATCTACATTGAAAATCTTAAGGGTGCTTTTGCAATTATGTGCTTCTTTCAACAACAAGTAATTTGCTTCTGTTCGTATCAATAAGTCGAGAAAGTGAGATAATTAAAAGAAAGTCCTGACTTCCAATTTGGTTCATGATCCTATGCTACTTGACAATGCACAGTCCAATTATCTAGTCGGGACGGACGGACGGATTTGTCTGTTGTGATTGAAGATAAATGATGCTTCTTTTATTCCTTTTTCGGCCATAGCAATTGAAGCTATTTAATTTTAATGGTGGTTTTCATTTTTCTTATATCCATAAACATTACTCATTGTCTTAGAGTCTCCTGTTTATGATGAGGTACGGAAGGTCGAATGTACGCAACCGTACATATGTGTTAGAAACACACTGATGTTGTTTCTCGATGACCCATAATGATGCTTCAAGCTGTGTCGATCAACTGTTATTTCACAATATAAGAAGTGCAGAAAATTTAGCATTTTGCTTTATTCCATCATATTCCAAAGTTAAGGAAGAACGTGTCCTTAACTCAATTGAAAATGGAAACAGTTTTCTTATAACCAGTCGCTCTAATAATATGTTTGACTCCTTGTAGTTATTGAACTAAAATAAAAATATGATTTTATGTTAAAGTGAACAAAAATTATACTTTTTAATTCATAAACACATGACATGTGAAGGTAAAAAGATTTTAAACAAGAAGAAATGTCAAAAATCATTTTTCAAACCATAGGAAGCCAAAAGATAGAAAACATAAAGAAACATCTGTTAACTTTGAAGAAAATTTTGGTAAAAAAGCACCAGGAGGATATATTAATGAAAATAAAAAGAAATAAATAGAATTGTAAAGTATCATTACCTTATCATCTTTCCCCATACCTTAATCATCTGTTAGTCTTTCCTTTCACGTATATTTTTCCTTTGATACTTCTTCTCAACACTCTCTTATATATCTGTAATGTACGTTAGTTGTCTGTTGCCTAAGAGGCAAAATAGAATTCATGCCATTTCCGGAAACTTTAACGTTAGACTTGTCAAAACTATCCACCCTAGACACTACTTGTATTGGGATATGATCCCTTTACTCATTTTCTCTCATCTCATGCATCACTGCACCCTCACCTATTTTCTCTCATCCCACGCGTCACTGCACGACACGTGATAGCAAAGATGATGGTGAGGCTAGATGAGGATCAATGACATCTATCCTCACCATCCCGCCCTACTGCCACGTATCGTATGGTCATGAGTGAGGTGAGAGGATTGAGGGACAGGAGATCTTATCCCATTAATTTGTATGACTCTCCAATGATTTGTACCCATCTTTAAAGGTGCTTTCGATGATTAGTGTGGCTCAAGGCAGAAGATGGTGCACGTACACAAGCACATCGGTCCGAGATGGGATCTTTTGTTCCACTTTTCTCTCACCCCACTAGTCAATACACAACACGTGGTAGTAGGGCATTACCACCTATCCCTGCTGTCACATGTCGCATGGTAACGAATGAGGTGAGCAGAAAGCGGTGAGGAGATCCTAATTCGAACCACGTCCAAAGTCCAGCGTTCGAATTGTTTAAGTTTTCAACTTTGTCCGAAAAGATAAACAGTATAAAGATTTACGTAATAAATTAAAAGAGATCTAAAACCAGGATTGAGATCTCCTCACCTCCACTTTCCTCACCTCCATTGTGACCGCGCGACACGCGGCAGCAAGGGGGTGGTGAGGCTAGATGAGGGTCGCCTGCATCTAGTCCCACCACTCCCTTGCTGCCACATGTCGTACGGTTACGCGTCACCGCACCTCTTGCCATGAGGGGATCCTATCCTCTAAAATCATTACATGCAAAAGTAGTTTTCTTTATTTGTTTTCCCTTTTAATATTAGCATCCAACCATAATTGAGCAAGGCACATGGCCAAATTATACTAGTCAAAGATTGACGCCACATATTGATTTTTCATCCATTTTGGAACAGCAGCCTCGAATGTCGTTGCTTGGAAAACACGTTGGCATCTAATGGAGCCTTTTCATTTTTTATACGGTTGATAATATTGTTTTCATTTATAATGGAGCCAAGTACACATCTTTCGTTGATTTTGGAATATGATGAAATAAATCAAAATAACTCACTAAATTGAATGTTTTTCTTATATTGTGAAGTAGTTGTTGATCGACAAACGCAATTTTCATTATGAGTCATCAGAAAACAACCTCTGCATGTTTCTAACACGTGTGTATGGTTGCGTACATCCGACTCCTCATACTTCGCCATAGGCGAGAGCCTCTAAAGTAATAGAGTAATGTTGTTGTTGTATACTTTTGATAATATTAGAACATGGAAGAAGTGTCATTCTCTAAGACAAATAAATTAATGAAGTCATGTTAATATTATTACAGAGGGCGTACGTTGTAACAACCGATAAAGTTGCTGCTTTTAACCTTGAGGTCATATGTTCGAGCCGCGAAAACAGTCTTTTACATAAAATGCAGAGTGAGACTACGTACATCAGATCATGAAACGATCTAGACTATTCTCGAACCCTACGCAAACGCGTGAGCCTAATATACTGACAACGCTCTATTTGTGTCAATATTATTACATAAAAAATGGCATTTCTTTACATATTTGTGCTCTTCTTGATCATCTTATTAATAAATAAATGGTGGAAATATAAAGTTACCGTAGAAATATGTAACCAATTGAATGGCATAGATTTGTGAATAAAAAAACTTGAATCTCAAAATTTTAAATTATTTACGATTGAAAATGAGAATTTATGTGGAGAAACCATTATATATCGTTAATTAGATTGCCTATTTTGGAATAACACGCTTACACGTAACTGAGTTTCAATAATTATATATAAAAAATTCAAAGAAAAAAGAAAGCTCCAGGTTAGTGTTCATCAATGGTTTTCTGTCCGGCTGTTGGCTGTTGCCTTAAAAGGTTCTTAGCAGGCATCTTTTTTTTAACTTCTATTTTTTTCTTTTTGGGTTTTTAAGAAACAAATGATTACTATTTTAGAGAGGAACTGCTCTTTGTTTTACATTAGATGTTAACTAAATGTAATCTTTAAATTTTTTTAACTCAAAAGTGGTAAAAGTCTCTTTGATTCTTAAATTTTTTTAACTCAAAAGTGGTAAAAGTCTCTTTGATTCGGTCACCGAACAGCTGGACGACTCTTCAGTAACCACTGCTTGTGCGGAGGCTTCTCAATCAGCGGGTTAGATTGCTCGTGTGTCCACATGACAAATCTTAGTCAAAAGAAGAGTTTGATCCTGGTTCAGAAGGAAGACTAACTATATGCTTCTCATTTTGAGTCGTGGATCATAGGACGGACAACTTTATCTGGTCAAAGACCGGAGCACGAGGGTTCTGGTACTATCCATGTGCGAAGAACCCCGGAGGTGACTGCAATGAGCAGAAATCTCACTCACGAGCCTAAACGACGAGCTATGGACAAATTAAAAACTTGATCAAACAACATGACATGTATGTTTATTCTATTGGAAATACAAATATTAGGCAACCTTTTCTTCTGTATAGCCGGATAGAGTAAAATGCACCTAGCACCCAAACGTTTGTCACAGAATCTACTTAGCATTTAAACGTTCCGAAACCTCAGTTGGCATCCAAACGTGGTCAAAATTGGTTCAATTAACACCAGAAACCGGCTGCTGACCTGCTGCAGCCGGTTTCATCAAATTTTAGCGCCAAATAAAGTTCCCCCAAATCAACGTCATCCACTTCAGAAATGTTCTTGTAGTCAACTGAATATGGAGAGTCACTCTGTTTGAGATCAAAGGACCCTTCTTCCCACTCCAATTCACCGTCATCCGTCGCGTCGCCATTCGTGAAGCACGAGCCGCCATTCACTTCAGTGTTATCTATCAATTTATTACTTTCTACTCATTCCATTTCTGAAGCATTATCTGAAGCTTGCTTCCTTGGAGAAGAACAACCAACAGAGAAACCAATTATTATGTCTCCAGCCACAAGACTAGCAAACAAATCATCATCACCTCCAGATTCATGCTGATCATTGTCCTCAAAATATATCTCTAGTGCATTTCCAGCAGTCAGCATCACCTCCCCATCTTTGTTGCTTCCACTAGCATTTCACCAGTATGGAGAACAGAACTGTCCATGAGTTGGGTCTTCCTTCATATCGGCGCTTTTGATGATGAACTTCTTCCCGTCGGAGACTTTGACCGCGGCGGGCCAGTCAGATGATTTCCGACCATCGACGAGAGGTTTCGCCACTGGAGCGCCAAACCCGCTTCTGCAGCAGAGAGCATCCATTTTCAGCTCTACTAAGCTCATATTGCCCTTGGATCTTCAAAATCGTTTAACTTGCTCACCACCAAAGTAAACAATTTCGCTTCTTTCCCAAATCCTGAAGTTATCAACTGAAATTATAGGCAAAACAAAACTAGATCTTTGTTAGAATTAGCTATATTTCAGCCCTAGCCATAGACGTACAGTGTAGAAGGAAAATGGGAGTCAGCCATATTTTACCGCCAATACATAAATTCAGGGGTAAAATTGGTATTTCAATGTTAAATGAGTCAGTCAACGGTTGCATTTAAAAAGTCAAAGGTCGCAGCCGGTAATTTGGTGTTAATTGAATCAATTTTGACCACGTTTGGATGCCAACTGAGGTTTTGGAACGTTTAAATGCTAAGTGGATTCTGTGACAAACGTTTGGGTGCTAGGTGCATTTTACTCTAGCCGGATATATAGAATCCAGTGCACCACAAATTCAAAATCCAAAAAATAAAAAGTCTCCCACATTTGTTTTTTAGCACTCGAGCAGTTGGCTGCATTTCTGTACATAAATTTTTTATTTCGAGAGGCCCTCCATCTGCCTGATAAAAGGCCTCACCGAGACTCCTAAATTCTCGTTCTCTTATTCCCTCTTGCCTCCTCTCCCCTCCCGCCTCCCCCCATGGCAGACTACAGTAGGTCAAAGTCATACTCCTACTCCGATGATCGGATGCAGGTCGATATCTACCGTGGACCGCACGGATACGGTACCCGAACAACCCGACCCGATGATCAGAAGATGCAGATGGATGCTTACTCCTATTCATATGGGCCCAGGTCTTCATATTCCAATGATTACTTCAGGTCATACAGTGTTTCGCATACCGAGCTGCCTCCTCCTCCGGGGGCCCAGTGGCAGCTGCAGAAAGAGAAAGGGAAGAGCATGGGTGGGTCGGGTTCTCAAGGGTGGAGCTTTAAAGATCCGGAGTTTCAGAGGAGGAAAAGAGTTGCTAGCTATAAAGTTTACTCTGTTGAAGGGAAAGTCAAAGTGGGATTCAGGAGAAGTTACCGGTGGATTAAGAACAAGTATACAAAGGTAGTTTATGGGTGGTGGTGATTTAATCATTTGGGGGGGGGGGGGGGGGTCTCTCCTTTGTGTTTGTTTCTTTTTTTTTCATTGGGATGATGATAGAAGATATAAGCTCTAGCTTTTGTATAATTGGCTTTCAGAGAAAGTTACGAAACTGTATTTTCTTGAAGAAATTTATGTGATATATGTTTTTCTCTTAATGGGTTATCATCTTGTTACCTATGTTGAGTTTTCTTGAGTATTCTGTCTATTCATGAGCATTACCCCCCATAATTCTCCCGCTTGATGACTCTTTTTTTTGTTTTTCTTTCATCTCTGTGCCCCTCAATAATCACAACCCCCTCTTCCCTAAAAGACAGAGAGAGGAAGAAAAAAAAAAGTCCCAATGAAAAGCTTCACTTCATTTTAGTGTTGGTGAGTGGAATATTTTGTAAAATTTTCCAGATTGACACTGCACCAACCTGGTTGGGAATTGGAATTTGAAACAGATGACATATAATCCGTAATCTTGAGGGTTGACTTTTGGTTTGATGTTCTTCAGGGGAAGATAACAAAATTCTTAAAATACTTAGACCTCGATTAGCATTTGGTTATAATTCCTGCCAAAAATCTTACAAGCATTGTTAAGCCTTTGGTTATAATTCTCTTCTTGATAACTTCTTCCAGGACAGCATATCAGTTGAATTTGAATTAGCTATTAACTTTCTATATTTGCATATCTCATTATTTGATCACCGATTTTACATTAGTTATGTAGAGAGATTTTACAATATATGACTTCTGTGGTCAAGTGTTGCCTTAACAGCTAGAGGATTTGCTAGCCTGACTCTTTCGAGTCTCTGCCACCATCTGTCCCCTTGCAGTTGTAAGGTAATGAAATATAAAGTTTTGATCTTATTATGTTTTTTATTTTTGGCTTCTTGGTTGAAAATCATCTTGCCTAAATAAAAAAATTGTGATTATGAAATTAACTGCTCTAGTCAAAAAGTTAATCGCGATCTTTTGAATGCCAAAAATGTGGGCAAGTGTGATTATAAAAGATCATTTGGCACTTTTGGTCGTTCTTTCTGGTAAAGTGGTAATCATGCTCTACTCTTTCTAGTAAAGAAGTAATCATGCTCTACTATTGTAACGCCTCCCAAATTTCTGGTATCAATGTTCATGATTCTTGTAGGTAGTGTTATTTGGCATGGCAATTGACTGGTACATCGTAGGATCATTTGCATAATTGTATGTCCCTCAATTAGTTGAATGATTCATTCAACTAAGTTAAACATTCACTATCTCAATGATTACAAGAGAATCACCTTTTTCCCTCCCTTCCCAACAGCTCTCGATCGCCGGATCCTGCCTTTTTTTTTTTTTTGGTTACACGAGGAGGCTACAGCCTCATTTCCTCAAGAACGCAGCATCACGACAGTCTTTAGTAAGTAATATGATTTTACTAGTAGCGTCTATGCTTTGGTGTTATAGGACCTGTATGTGTTTTTAACTCATAGGTATGGATGTGTACATCCGATCCTTCAAGGCAATGGAGTAATGTTGTTGTTGTCGTCTATGCGAGTGGTGCGGATCCTTCCATGATGGGGACATTTTGTAGGAAGCAGTGGTTACAGGAATCTTGGCGTTAGGCATTCCGGTAACATTCGTCCCAGGGGTGCAAGTCCAAGCACGGTCGTTCAGGCGAGTACATTGCATCATCTGATAACATCCCCATCTAAAGGGAAAGCTTAAAAATTGGCTGCCAGGAGAATTTTGCACTGCAGCTACAATTTTGTTGTAAATGCGCCACCCATTTGCCATGGGATATCTTCGGTTCGACACGGTGTCAGTACTGTTGTTTAATAACTGTCAAGTTGTGGTGGATCGTATATACCAATAAGTTCTTACCTTAAGGTTGAAGGTCCAAGACAAAGGTCTAGGGTTTAATCTCTGGGATTGAGCAAAATTCTCCCCTTTACATAAAAAGACTCAAAAGAAGAAAAAAAAGAGTGTTAGATCATTTATCAAGATATGCATAGTGTGATGTTTCTTGGAGCTAGACCATACTCTGGCCCTGAAGGGCCTCAACGTCTCAGTCCCAAAGAGCATTGTGGATGATAGAAATCAGGAGTTCAACGGCCTCCTAGGTTAAGAAAGTCATACACAAGGAGCTCATACAAGGGTGTATGCAAACTGGGTCTGTGGCCCAGACAGCAGTGAAACTCACACTGCGCATGTCTTTGAAATCGAACTCGGTACCTCTTGGAACAACTCCCAACCTGAGTACCAAATGAAATATGCGAAACATAGTGTGATGTTTCGTAAGTTGAGTGTGTGGGGTGCTGTAACAATGGCTCTATTGGATATACATTTGATTGATGGCTTTGTTCTTGGATAACGTAAACGTGATTTCTTGGATATTTTAAAGTTTAGGATGACCTGTATGGCAAGATAGATTGTCCAAGTTTTCAAAGATATGTACGTTGAAAATGAAACATTTAGTTTCTTCCTTCTGATTCTCTACCCCAAGTTACTTTCTCAACCAAATGATGCTGAAGAGTTGAATAAATGTGTGCTTTAGTAGTTAATAATCAGTTAACAAGGCAAGACTTGTGAGGAAGTTTGAAATTGAAATTGTAGAATTATCAGGAGTTCGAAATTGAAAAACGAAGTATTACTTGAAGCATACAAATAAAAATAAAAAAATTTGAAAAAAAAAAAAGAATCATGCCAAACAATGCTCAGCATATATCAGGCACGCGATTAACATCAGATCAGAATTCCACTAAAAAAAAAAAAAAAAAATCAGACCAGAATGGTGTTTCAGGAGGAGGGTTTCTCAGGAAACATTTCTTGATGTACATTTTTTTCACAAAAACCCATAGGTTACATTCTTTACAAAGGCCTAGCAGCAAGTTAATGAAGGCACTTAAAGTTGAGGGTTTAAACTTTCCTTTCTCCAACCGATTCCTAGCGATAACTTTTGTTGTTTTTGTAATATACTGGGTATGTGTTATTGTTGTTTCTCCAACCGGTGCTTAGGGACATAAGAATGGCATCAAGCATTAATGCTGGAACATGTCAAGCAAAGCTGGATGAGTACATGAATAAATCAACCTTACTTGTCACTGTGTCCTCTTTTCTTTTCTTTTTCTTAAGGAAGTCACTGTATCCTTGAGATGCTCCTCTTTTTGTACAGAATACAAGTCTATTTTCGACATAGTACAAATTACCTTACGTTATGAAATCAAAATAGACTTATATTTTGGGACAGAGACGGAGATAGTATCATTCTTTTCTCTTGGCATTCCAAATCAAAGGCAAAAGAAAAAGATGGCCATGATACAGTTAAGTTTCATGCATTTTCCAAATGTAGCTTGCCACAATGTCTGGGACAGGAAAGCTTGCCGTTTGAATCAATAAGAAATAAAAAGTTATAGCTCACTGTAACAAGTCACCACCAATCTACTCAGAAGTTGTAAACTTTAAATGACTAAAGGCATGGACGCCTGAAGGGAAAGACAAACAGCAGTAGCTTGACAGGATTTGTGGCAAGTTGCTGCAAAGACAGACCACACATTATTAAACAACACTATCTTTTTTCTTAGGGGATAGCTACTTAGCCATTATACTCGCATTATCAGTAACAGCCACGGCTTACACGAGCACAGAACAGTACATGCCATGAAAATGCCTGGCAAAACAGCTATTGGTTCAACTTAATATATAACCACAAAAAATGGTGGCAGTCCAGAGTACTGCAATTAAACATCATCCAAGAAAACCAAGATCAATCAGAACCGAAAGTATGATAAATCAGGCCATGAACTTGTTTGGAATATGGCCTACATGAACACCAAACCTATCTTGAATTCTGCTTGCTTGGATAGTTCCCCAGTTGCTCCAGATGCCAGGTTTCATGAGGGGCCACATGGACATGAGAAGGAGTGTATTGCTGCAATTTAAGCATTCAACCAAGTAAGTTTGCCAAAAACTTGAAAACACAAGCAGGTCAAGTCAGTGCTTTCTAAGGTGGTACTAAGAAGGATAAAGCGAACGAAGGACGAGACTCGCCTACGATTGATTAACATCAGTAGGCAAACAAGGGAACATCCAAGGTTTATGGAATTTCCTCTAGAAAATGCATGCTCTATGAAATGCATTCTTAGACAGAAACCTCACTATGATCATGTCAAAGCCCCTTTTCTCTCACAGCTCTATGGTCGCAACAAGAACATTCATCTGATGGGAAACAAATCCCTAACAATTTCACTATCATAAAGCTGTACCTCCAGTTGATCCAGAAGATCTTTTGCTGTAGGAGCAGAGAGAACTATATCCCGAGCACCCGGCTTAATAAAACCTTCAACAACTCCATTATCGAACAGTGTCAGCAAACTATTATAATAACCGTCTACGTTAAGCAATCCGACCTACAAGAATAATCACCAAGTCGTTAACAGAGGGAACAATGTATCCACGCTGTATTCACACAATAAAGTAATTAAGTCACCGGCTTTTTGTGGATCCCCAGTTGCGACCATGTAATCATTTCCAATGTCTCTTCCATAGTTCCATATCCGCCTAAACACAACAAAATCATATGCGAATGCTATGAAAATTTTGAAAGAATTTCTTAAGGTAATACCCACCAGGAAGAGCAATGAAGGCATCAGCTTGCCGAGCCATTTCAGCCTTGCGCTCATGCATGTCTGCAACAATTTTTACATCCCCAACAGTCTCTCCAGATATCTGCCAAATTTCATGTGTTATTAATACCAGCTTGAGAACAAAAGCTTCACATTTAGTCCTCAGAAGCACATCAACAATTGAGAGCGTATGCATCACATGTATGAAATGTTTTACTTTCTGCCAATGCTTAGGAGGACTCCACTCACTGTGTATATACATATCCATGGAATTTTGGTAGCATATGCATCTGGAGTCCTCGATAGAGTGAAAGGTGCATCAATTATATCAGGCGCAGTACTTGCTATTTTGCTAATGCAGACCACTTAAGAAAGTAAATTACAGTACTAACAATTGATGACTTTTAAAAGTTGTACAGTTTGAAGCAAGTCTAGAATGGAAGTAAAGGAAGTTCTTCGGACATGGAAAATTTTGGCTTATCAAACCATTTGCCAAAAGAAGAGTACTGCCAACTGTGAAATACACATACCTCCATTGGCACGAGAGCTCTAGGTATCACCCTGCATTTTAAGAGAAATAAAGAAGTCTGAAAGTAGAGTACTCATAAACAAGTCTATTACAACAATAAAGAATAGTTCACATTAGCAATTAAGTGAGATAAGTTAATTACCCAAGAACATGGCAACCACCATCAAACACTTTCTTGGAAATCAAACCCATGAGGCCAACACTTCCACCCCCATATACTAGGTCTACTTTCCTATTCACCTGTCATTAGGACACACTTCTTCAACCAACAATAGCAATAGCAACAATTCATAGAAATAGGACAAATAAGGAAAAGAGGCAAACCAAGGGAACATACACAATCAATATTAATCCATCAAATGGATAGCAAATTAGACTAAATCAACCATAGAAACTACGAAAAGCTAATACATGCAAATAAAGCATTTCATGCACTTCACTTCAAATCCAATAAGTAGAATGCCAACTGTAAAAGTTCAAAGTTCAAGAGTCAAAATCCCCGAGTCCCTTTTCAGAAAAAGATTGGAAATTTCTTCAAGAAATCAAAACCCAAATAGCATGTCATGTTTGACAACGAAAGACCACATCTTTGATCAAAAATTAGCAGTATGCTCAATCAGAAGCAATGAAACTAGATAAAGACCTACCAATTCATTCCCCAGATCAACTGCTGCATCACTGAAAACTTTCCTGTGGCCTGAGTTGCTTCCACAGAAAACGCAAATTCTCTTGAACTTTGAATTGCTTTCCATTCAAGCCCCTCTCTTATTTCTTAAGGATTATTTAACTAATTACAATAGTAGAACCGGTCGATTCTATCTTGTCTAGACTATGAAACTGAAAAGCAAAGATTAGATATTTAAAAGAGAAAGTTACACAAAAGACAATCTGGGATTTTCTTGAATAGATGGAATAAAACAAAGTGGGTTGAAGATTTCACTTCTTGTTTTCTTCATACTTACAAGTATAAATTCAGCATTTGTGTATGAAGACACGAAAGCCAAAATGTTCCTATTGATTTTGTCCACTTCTATTTCTGACGTTTAATGAAAGTACATATATAATTTTTTTTCCAGAAAAAGAAGAAGTTGATGTGCAAACAAATATATGATTTTTTCCCCATCACAATCATGAATCATCCCTTTGGGTAATCGACATTCAGCATTGAGAGTTATCTATTATAAATAAAACAGCTGAGATTAAATAAATTATTATAATTTTAGTAGTGGTCACTTTCTCAGACCTTTTTCTTAGAATAACAAAAAAACGAAGAGTCAATATTGCCCGAACTCAATAGACGAGGCCCCCAAGAAAGGTTGGATTTTACTTTGATAATCTTATTCTTTAAAAGATTTATGTGCATAAAGACAGTAAATATCAAACTTTTCAAGTTATATTCTTACTTTTTACAAATTAGCATCAAGAAATAGATAACTGTAGTTGGGTTTGATTACTTTGTTTACTTTTCTACAGTCCGCCGAAAAGTCGTCATAACATCATATAACTTAGCACTGTAGTAGTAAATATTAATTTTTTGTTGTCACTTTCTTGGAAGTTAGACATGGTTAGCATAAGTTAGTACTTTAGATTAAATATTAAATTTTCGTTATCACTTACTTGGAAGTAAAAAATGGTTAGCCCAAGTTCAGTTTACTTTATAGTTACGTTCCAATATTAATGTCCAAGAATGAAGACATATTTAACTACTGATATAAGTATGGGTTCTACCGCATTAATAACACCAAAGCAGCTCAACAATTACCTAGCACTAAAACGCTCTGCAGAACTAATAACTTTATCCGATCCCCTCTCTGCGTAGTTCAGTTGGTATTCAAATGTCGAATTGTATCTAAAATGTTGTCCGGGACAAATGTTTCAGCCTAATATGGTGTGGTGCATCTAAGAAAGAGCTTGAGTGATCATGATTTGCATCCTTTACAAAGTTCTATAAAGGTAGGACAATAGAGGCCCCGTAACCATAAATTTGGCCTTTTGCATCAAGTTTCTCCTATCCCACAAACACCGGAGTCACAAGGTAACACAACAGGGTTCAAATCTCCTCACCATCCCCTGCTGCCACGTGGTGGGGAGCGCAGTGACTTACGGAATGGTGAGGTGATCCCATCCGAACACAACACGATGTAACAAGTCTTACAAACATATAGATGTACCAATAGCGTACCGATAGATACTAACTCAATGACAATAGATACTAACGCAATAAGTTGCTCAAACAGACCAAACCGGAGTAGAAATACGGGCAGCCAATCTACGGCTTGTCCTCGTAATCTGAGAGTGGAGTCATCTGCTCCTTCAAACCCCCTCTCTTACGGATTACAGTAACAATGGCAGCAGCTTGGGATCCAGGTTCCAAAGGATCAGAGCACATCATGTCCCAATGATCAGACACACACTGTGGGAATGCCTGCCATGATGTGGCAGCTCGCAACTTACTAGAGAAACCAAACAACTCAACGACTGGAAGGTATGCCTCGATGTTGTAAAGTGGTTTCTGAATTTCCTTGAACACATGCCCACGTTTCTGATTCAGCAGGTTGTATGTTGAAACTTGAGTTTAGATAAGTTGAGTCTAATATCCACTCAAAACCTCAAAGCAATGGATGTGTTACCTCATTCTCATATAACCTATGTACTTTTCTCAAATTGGCCAGTGTAGGACAATATTCTCAACATTCGCCCTCACGTGGCAACGTCGCTTGACATACACATGTGACTTAGAACCTGCCCTCAATCACAAACCACAAACCAGGCATGAACATCTAGACTTGGGTGAGAGGACACAATAAACGGCCAACCATGGACCAGACAAGGTGTGAGTCCACATTTTAAACGTCTGATAACATGTTGAAAAGTAAATTCAGGAATGAAATACGAAATTCATTTGTGAATTTAATTTTCTACACTGTATATTCCACCGAAAGCTTGCTCGTGTGCTTGGATCTCCGCAAGGTATACCGGTTCCAGAAGTCTTGGCTTGGCAGTGAGCTGGGAAGCATAGATAACTCTCTTTGCTGTAGGAATAACCTGATCACCACCTCTTTGAATCGCATCGGCATGCAGAATGATAAACCATAATTGAACCATCTGTTAGTCAACAACAGTCAACGGCTCAATTTCAGTAGTTCAGCATTTAAAGTACAGCAGTTCAGTAGTTCAGCGCCTAAGCATGGCTGTCCGGCCTCAGCTGCACCTCAGTCTCAGCCTCGACACCAACTTCAGTTCATGCTCAAATGCCGCACTTCAGACCGTTTCTACGGGATAAGGCAAGTCATGCACTTCATTAAGGTTCAGCTGTGTACCACAGCAAGTCATGCACTTCGGCAAGGTTCAGCTGTGTACCACAGCAAGTAAGCCTTGCTAAGATACTATTTCGTGGGACCCTCAAACATAGATACTCTTCAAATATAGTGACTACAGTTGGCTATTCTTCCTGAACACGCCAAGGTCACAACAGCCGGTCTACTAGTTACATCAATCAGGCCGACCTATTGATTACATCCGTCAGACTATTGATCACATCAGCAGACCTATTACATCCTAGGTTTTCTGCCTTAAGCAAGCGTCTTCTCCAAGCTACTATGAGGGGTTCAAAGCAGGAAAAAGATCTATAAAGGCAGGCCAATCAAGACAAAAGGGGGATCCGGAATTCAATCTTTCAGACCCTAAAGCTAATTCCTACACTCTGCTCCTCGGCAAATACTGTGAGAAATTCCTAACTCACCCTGAAAATTATAATCTCAGTGAGATATGACCCAAACTGACTTGAGCGTCGAAGGGTTTTTCCCGGGTCCAACCCCCGGGACCTCTGACCTGTGCTTCTTTGTGCAGGGTATTTGGCGCTATTCCAGCTACATAACCATTTCAATTCCAGTTAACAACTCTTCAAGTTAACTGACGGAGCTAATTTGAGGTCATCCAGACTCTTGGTGAAGATCCGGATTCATCACATAACAACGTCACAAACTCCAAAGCAAATACCTCTCATGTTTTCTTCACACAATGCACCAATGGAAACCATCAAGAACAGAATTCTTGAGTTCATTAAGATACTGAACACCCTTAACACATATCAACCACCATATTTGGACCTGTGGTGTCAGGGCCAAAAGCACCAGATTTTCTTGGCAAGATCCTTGTACCATCCAAACTCCTTGGACAAGATCTTGGCACGATTTTTGGGATCATCCCTCGGACCAATGCGTCCCTCGTCAATGGCCTCAGCCAGACCTTCTTCCAAGGGCCTTGCTTCCATGTACAGGTGATTATGCCTGTTTGGAGATTTGCTCATAACTGTGCGGTAGGACTTCTCAAGGACAGTCTTTCTAAAGGACACCACTGGATCGGACAAATTTCAGCACCACCCATGAAATCTTCCTGCAAGTCCTTTAAGCAGATCTCAAGATTCGGCTCACCAGCACCGGGGATAATAAGCTCCGGATTCCTCAATTGTACAGACAACCATAGGATCAGACTTTGCAAAACGTTTCAAACCCTCGAGCAGCTTGGGCAGATCTGATGCAACCTTGCATTGAACTGCCACACGAACAACAGCAGAGCCAGAGAATTTCACAGCTCTAACTGGACGAGCATCAACTTCCTTCTCATTGGTCAAGGTTGCATTCTTGGTAATAAACTGATCAAGACCAACCATAGGAACTGTGTTGATCGTACATCATCGACAGTTTCTTGCCCCTTACCCATCCAAATAACTGTTCTCTGCACATTTTTCACATAAAGGTCCTCTCCCGGCATATAATTGGGACCCATAATTCTGACTTTCATACCAGTTGCGAACTTTCCGGAGAATACTCTTTCAAAAGCAAAAAATCTACCTTTATCAGATGCCGGAATCATCTTTGACACAAAAAGCCTGAGAGGGCCCTCAGGTCACAATTCCTGATAGCTATAACATAGACATCATCCAATGGTCTCTCGTACAAGTTCTCCACATGGCACTTTTGGGCCTTGACAGGAGATGGAAGATGGTAATCATCATTCACTACTAGCTGGAAGCCATGTCTGCATCACACACTTCATCAATGCCTTGCCCATCAAATCTTTTTCTTCAGACTTCATGGTGACACCCAGTTTTTGCAACATAGGCCACAGCTTGCCCTCCTGATTATTCATGCAGGAGCTAGTGATCTGCTTGATTGGCTCGTAACAGAACTTAACAAACCCATGCTTTCGCAAATTTCACTCCGCCATGTTACAACTCAAAAGTTAAATCATCATTTGCAAAAATTTCATTTTTTTTGGGTAACAGGGTCAAAGAGGTTCTCCCCAGAGTCTTTCCATCATTTTGGACTCATCCACACCAAACTTGGAGGCGTACATCTTGGAAAGTTAGTCAAAGTAAAAGCCCAGCCACGCAAGCCAGTAGAAAAAGCAACCGAGCCTTTCTATGGGTAGACCTGAACATCAACAAGCAGAGCATCCTCATATTGTTTGATTCTTTGTTTATACCTGAAATTGGCTGTAGTTATAGAAGCTTTTGGAATGTTAAGGACACCATTTTTTTTGCCCCTAATCAAGTTCGGTTTGGGGATAAACTCTTAGATTGCGCACTATATCAGTTGTTGCATGCGGTGCTGCTGTGTGTACTGTGTCCAATTTTCTGGTTTCTCTTCTCTTCTTCTTTACTACTCTGTTCTCTTTTCTTGTGTTTCGTATTCCAAATTTTGTTTTCACCAATATAAATTGTCGGTTCTTTAATTTAATGGCCACCTTTTCAATTGAATCAAAACCACACTTTTATTTAACTTTAAAATAAGATGAAATAAAACAAAATAACTCATAAAAGTGTTTACGCTTCTTGTAATGTAAACTAGACGCAATTTTTATTATGCATCATCTGAAACAATCTTTGTGTGTTTCCAATTTATGGCTAAAATTGCATACATCCGACTCTCTTATTCTGTTACATATAAAAACTTTTAAGAAAATAAAAAAATGTTTGTTTATTTTCATGGCCAGGAATTCATTATACTCACACATAACACATTCTACGTATATACTGAACAAAAGAATAAAGACGAAAAATTGAGGAAAAGATCTCATTATACTAAAGAACAAAAGAATTAGAGACGAAAAATTAAAAGAAAAAAGATCTCATTATATCAAGAGCAGGTCCGTTTCCGTCCTAGTACATAGTTCAATTAGTATTGGGATTGGTGAAAACATAGCTCAATTGGTATTCGGATTGGATTTATCACCAAAAGGTTCAGAGTTCGATTCTAAAAATAGGCACGTAAGGTTTCAGTGATGTTAGGTGGAACGCCTAATTTGCGTGGTCTTGTTTGCATGGTCTTGTGTAGATTCATGCGTAAAATCTTCACCAACCAAATAGATCGTTGAATTTTCGATTTACATCTTTCACATTCAAGATGAGACGACGAAGACCTTCCAAGTCAAAGGTATGTCTTTTGCCACCAAAAGCAGGTTCGTTTCCAGTGAATGCCTTTTATATGATTAGTTACGACTTACGTGCAGAATTGTCTACCATAAAAGTCGTCAGCAGTGTTTCGATAAGATTTCATTTAAAGCAAAACAGTGTTTCGATGTCGAATTCACGTGGTTTAGAAGTAGACGTATGAATTTAGAACAGAAAATTAGAAAGAAAAAGGTTATTGTTTGAATAAAACAAATAGCAGCTATGACAAAACAAAATGACCACCAAGTTACTGCAATCCATTCCTTTTAAAAGGGGGGAAAGAGAAGAAAATGAAGAAAAAAACTTTTAAGTTTACACGCCACATCTTGTAGCAATCTATAAAACAGTTGTTACAGATTATCATCTTCAAATTGTTATCCATATCCATTATCGACTCTGGCAAAATGTTCTGAAAAACAAAAGGAAAAAATAGACATAAGAAGGAACTTCCACTGAGGAGATGAATGGGACTGTTGCTGTGGAATGATGCAATGGATTCCACCAATACTTCTTTGGTAAAGATGGGTTCTTTCCTTTTAATTTATTAGTATTAATGTATTTCTTACATTTTTGAAGGGCAAGATTTTGGGTGTACTAATTTGCTTTCTGCGTTTGTTTGAAGGAGAAATCGTTAACATTTCCGGAGAAAATATGTGCTGCATGCATACCTTTGATTGCAATAATTGAAGCATTAGTTTTAACGGCGTGGAGTTGCTTTGATTGCCACCGCTCTTCCGTTCAGCAACATCCCAATAAATTGTGCTATGGCTTTAAGGATCTTAGTCGCCTTGCCGGAGAATCTAGATGCAAGTTTTCTTGATCTTTTTATAGCTTGCTTTTGGGATCTTGGGTTTTCTTCTTTTATTCATTTGGAGAAGTTTGACTCAGAATTTGAATCTAACCTGTTTGAATGTTTTTATTATTCTATAATGTACTTGTTTAAGCGTGTATACTTGTTTAAGAAGAAAAGTTGGACAGGAAATGACTTCAGAACATTTCATTAGTTGCATTTCTCGAAAAAAAAAAAAAAAACTCTTTTCTTTTTGTCTTTCCCCTAGTTTTCCTTCCAATTTTTAATCCGGCACGCGTTAAAATTGCAATCTTGCAGGCAATTACGTTTTTCTCCTCCTTTGTTGGGGGCGGTGGGGTGGGGAGGGGTGGTTGGGGAAGGATAAGAAAAAGAATCTTGTCTTTTGTTTCAATGAAGATATGGTGCTTAATACGGGTGCTTTAGTTCTGCAGTTTCAGTTAATGAGATAGAGGCATTGTATGAGCTGTTCAAGAAATTGAGTAGTTCAGTTATAGATGATGGATTGATTCATAAGGTATCTCCAACTCTAATCCACTTTGACTTTGATGACGCATTTGAAAGATATTTATATCGAAGTTTCATCTGGATTTGCTTTCCCTTCATTTCTAAGTTGGTGTATGTTGGATGTGATTGCAGGAAGAGCTTCAGCTGGCACTGTTTAAAACTCCACATGGTGAGAATCTCTTTCTGGACCGGGTAAATGCCCTTGAGAACTTCTCTATATCTACCCTATATATTGCTTAAACCTGTTTTTCCTTTTCATTTACGGAATTCGGATGGCATATTTCCCCCTTATTGTTTGGGTTTAGGGGGGCTATATGTGTGAATGAAAAGGAAGTCATTGACTATGCAGAGGAGTCTATTGTGTGAATCAACAAATATAGATACCATCTACTTCCCAGGACCATATACATATTATCCAACCTTCTATTGCTGTTTCCATGTAATATTGTATACTCCTTTCTAGGGGCCTTAACCGCTAGGAGGACACATACTCTTTTTTTTGATGTATTTTGATGCCAAATATGAGCCAAGATCGGTTTACCTGGATGAACTTGTGTTTAGTGTAGTGTAGAGTTACAAATATACTTTTTTAGTTGAACTTCTGTGTGGAAATTTATGGTGTTAAGCTATGTTATTATATATCATGGAAAATGAATCGTAGCTGATACCTGTGCATAATTTTACCTGTGCTTTTCCAGGTTTTTGATCTTTTTGACGAGAAAAGAAATGGAGTCATTGAGTTTGAGGAGTTTATCCATGCATTGAATGTCTTCCATCCCTATGCTCCAATGGAAGATAAAATAAACTGTAAGGCATCTTAGGCTCTTAGCCAGTCTGATACTGGTTGTGAGATTATGATCCATCTAAGTTTAGATCATATTCATTATATCAACTAAACATTTTCTTTCCCGACCCAAAACTTTTACTCTGCCTCTCTCTTCTCTCTCTGTCTCTTTCTAACCCTCTTTATCCTCCTTTGCAGTTGCCTTCAGGCTTTATGATCTGAGGCAGACAGGTTTCATTGAAAAGGAAGAAGTGAGTGTTCTGTAATTCTAGTTTCATTATGAAAAGGTGCCATAACTCTTGTTTGAAAAATCATTATTGACAATTACTTTTTATTTTGCATTTACTGGACCCTAATCTACTTTACATATTTTGTTGATAGATTATCTGGTTGTGTAGTCGCGTGATTGGAGTTCTTGACGTGAGACTTGTAGTCACTTCCATGTGTTGTTATTCTTTTTCTTGGGGTCTTGTACATTTTACTTATACCAAAGGATGGAATTTTAGAACTGCTTGTGCTTATTTGGCGCATAATTCTATTTAGTCCTTTTTTGCTCATATTATTTGTGATTAAATATGTCATCTTCCTGGGGTTACTTGTTCTGATTTAAACTGTTGATGTATTACAATCTTCTCCCCTTTTCTGTTCGTTTGGACATTCATGTGAAGTGTTTTAGTAATGAGAAAGTTTAACCGACATCCTTGTAACTTTTGCATGTCTTTACAGATTATCGTCCTGACCATATGACAATTTTTTTTTTCTTCCAAGTGACTAAGACATAGAGCACCTTTTTTTTTTTTTTTGCAAAGATATATGCCGTTTAACCTATTTGCCAGAGAATCACGTGCTATTGTTTCAATCATTTCAAGTGAAATGCTAGTGTTCTTCAATGTATCAAGAAAAATACATAGGATGATCAAATCTATTTAACATAAAGTTTTGTATTTTTAAATAAGTTCCTGCACTATTGACCATATTGCAAATTTTATAGAAGATCAGGGGGTCAAATACATTTTCTGGTAATATGCTAAGGCAACAGAGGCGAAAATCTAGGGAGGTCGAATGTATCAGGTACCTCAAAAGATGAAGATTTTGGATCTGGTAAATGTGTATGTTGATAAAGATGTAGCGGGCATGGAGATAGGTTTAGGAAATGGTTTAATTAACGCAGTTGTGGAAGAGGCTAAGAGCATGCAAATCTTTTATTTTTCTTTTTGAAATCATTTTTGCCAACAGGGTTTCGCCTAGGGAGTGTGAAAGTGAAGTGTGGAATAGGAGTTTGTGATGACATGATATTTCTGACATGGGATGTGTAAAATTTGATTTTCTGGTCAGGTCTTGTTTATATAATGGTTATCTGAAGCCACTAATGGAACAATAAGCATGCTGCCGAATGCCCCTACCCTATGTAAGGTGACTCAATATACTGAATGAACATATGATGCAATAATCTGGGCTAGGTGATAAGAACCTTTTTTCCTTCATTCTGCTCTATCTAATACATATTTTGATTTAGCCAAGAATGGTTGTGAATTCCTTATTGATTGGTGATAAGAACTACTTGTAATAATTGAGGAGAATATTGCTGGTGCTTACCTTAACATTATAATGAAGCTTGTCAGTCAGTCATACATACCCAGTATATCCCAACGACATCAAAAAATGGTTATAGCTAAGGTCTGGGGAGGGTGAGAGGCAGACAAACAAAACCTCCATCCCGAGGGATAGAGAGTTTGCTTCCAGTAAGACCTCCGGCTCTATATGTACCATTGTAATGAAGCTTGTAAATCTATTAAATGTATAGTGAGTACAATTTATATTGAGAATCACACAGAATATTGAAGTATAAAATTTGCTTTAGGTCAAGCAAATGGTGATTGCTATTCTGTCTGAATCTGAAATGAGATTGTCAGATGAACTTCTGGAGCTGATTATTGACAAGGTACGCCTTTTCCTATATTCGGGGCGCGTTGATTATCTCCAATATGAATGTCTTTGGAACATTACTACACATCTACCACCATATTGCAGACATTTGCTGATGCAGATGCAGACAAGGATGGTAAAATTAACAAAGAAGAGTGGAGGGAATTTGTTTGGCGGCACCCCTCTCTCTTGAGGAACATGACCCTCCCCTACTTGAAGTAAGCCATGTCTCACTTTATAGTTTATACTTGCGTTCCATTTTGTCTTTCCATTTCCAATGGAGTCAAGAACACACTCTTCTTTCATTTTGGAATATGATGAAATAAAGCAAAATGACTCACTAAATTGGCTGCGCTTCTTATATTGTGAAGTAGCAGTTGATCGACACAGCTTGACACAATTTTCATTATGTGTCATCGGGAAACAACTTCTTTGTCTTTCTAACACATGTCGTACATCCGACTCCCCGTAGTCCGTCCATAGACGGGAGTCTCTAAGACAATGTGATAATATTATTGTAAACTGATCAAGTGGTTAACCATAAGTCGTTAACTTATGGGTTTATAGGGACATCACAACTGCATTCCCGAGTTTCATTTTCAATACAGAGGTTGAGGACTGAACCGCGACCTGGTTGAAGTAAACCTTCACCAATGGGTTCCATTTCGCTTGCTGGATTGTAGTGGGATGGAGGGCTGATGGATGAGATCTGTATTTTTGACTCTCGCCATTGACACATCGCCCTGGGACGAAGTAATCAGCGTCTCCAAAGGGAAGCCTGGACATTG
The DNA here is from genome assembly GCA_036186865.1 of Eustoma russellianum. NCBI lineage: Eukaryota > Viridiplantae > Streptophyta > Magnoliopsida > Gentianales > Gentianaceae > Eustoma > Eustoma russellianum. Next base: position 2,141,348 of record AP025061.1, on the reverse strand, counting down.
CAGGAAATTTTGTAGTTAGAGGATGAACCAGCATTCGGCTGCTCATTTATTTGCTTGATGATCCAAATGAAGATTTTCTTTACAGGATCTAATGATCCTAAAATTGTACAGTCTTTCCAGAAGGATTACTGAGTGCTCTATTTTTTCGTGAACTATGCGATTGATCACACATGTTTGTACATTTCTCTATGTTGTAAGCAGTCTTTTTGATGGAAAAGTGGTGCAGCTTTGAACGAGGATCTTTTAACTTTTGTGGAGCGTCTGTTTATTTATTTATTTATTATTAATTTTCTTCTGGAGATGAAAATTCATGGGAGTGACGGAGTTCTTATTATTTCACTGTTGTGTAAGGTAAACAAGGCTGTGAATTCACATACAAAAGTCAAGCCTCGGAGATGAGGATCTTCATCTTTAATCTTTCAAGAGGCTTGGACCATTAAACGAACCAAGATTCAATAACTGACTCATTCTTTTGGCCGAGCGTTCTTTAAGCCTCAATCACTGACTCATTCCTTCAGTCTAGCGTTCTTTAGGCGTCAACCACAGGTCATTCCTTTAGTCGAGTGTTCTTTGGGCGTCGATCATTCAATCACGGGTCGTCACCCATTCTTACTAAGAAACTGAAAGAAACCCCAAAAACGGAACAAGGGGTGAAAAGTGAGGAAACGAAACAAGGGGTGAAAAGTGAGGAAGAAAGAGATCTAGAAATAGAAACAAGTCATTGTGTAATTTTTGTTTTTTTTTTTTTATAATAAAGCTGTAGTAAAAAAAATAAAGGTAAAGGATGTTTGGAATCTAATTTATTCGCTGAATGTGATTTTGACTTAAAATTACCATATTTATTCAGTCCTCTTGACACACTTCCTGAAATCTCCTTAATCGCAAGCAGGTTTATAAGTCCCCTTCACTCCCAAAACAAAGTAAAAAGTACAATACACAATGGACATAATACACATGAGAATGGCACACTCGGGGTTGGGATACAACCTTTTGCAACCAATAAGAATGGCATATTGGCCTAGGATTCGAGCATATTTTTGAAGAAGTAGGCACCTAAAACAAACCATACCAAGAGAAGAAGAGAAAAAGATGCCAATGCAATCAAGAAAGGCCATCCGGCCATGAACACACCCAAGCACACTACAAACATAAATGGTAGAAACGATCTCAAAACCGAAAGCCAATCAACCCAACGCCCTTTGAATAGTACGAGACCAGCAACGTTGACCATGTTCCATTCCATCGACCCTCCATAGCAAAGGCGGTTTAGACAGTCAGCCACGTAGGAGTGGCAATTGCATGTGAATATGTTGTAAGATTTGTGCTCAAACTGACGTGCGCTTGAATGGAGCGCGTCGTCCCAAGTCATAGAGCATCCAAACTCGGCATGTTTGTAGCTGTGATTACATGTATGAGCAGCACGGTTTGGAGGGAAGCAGCACTGTAACAAATTCAAGTAGTTAGTTTCCGTTCCAACAAACAAAATCCAAACAAGTCAAGCTTATCAAATAAGGGAGTCTGGATCCTCTGCCGATTCCGCGTGCCAATTCCGTGTCCAGTGATCAAACGGGTAGTTCTCTTCAAAAAAAAAAAAAAAAAAAAAAA
>AP025061.1:1890658-2139733 GCA_036186865.1 Eustoma russellianum | reverse complement strand
AAAAAAAAAAAAAAAAAAACACACACACACACACACTAAACCTGTAGTGTCTGAGGCATACACTGCAGATGTAATGCGTGTTTCTTTTAATAAAACTACGTTGTGCTTCTCTACTGAGCAGGCTTTTCGGGAGAGAAGGTCCGTCCTTAAAACTCTGATAGAACAACAACAACATTACCCTATTGCGTTAGAGGATCTCACCTATGGTAGGGTATGAAGGTCAGATGTCCGCAACCATACCCGTGTGTCAGAAACACACAGAGGTTGTTTTCCGATGATCCATAATGAAAATTCCGGTGTCGATCAACTACTACTTAACAATATAAGAAGCGCAGCCAATTTAGTGAGTCATTTTGCTTTATTCCATCATATTACACAGTCAAGGAAGAGTGTGTTCTTGACTCCATTGGAAATAGAAACTCTGATAGAAAAAAAAAGAAAGAGAATAATTACGAAAGGGCACCTGTTCCCTCTCTAGCTGAAGATATCTGGCAACTGGACCAAATGAAAAATCATCAATACCAATAAGGTTGGATCCTGAAAAATCGAGAATAAGGCCTTCCTCTCTGCATATACCAACATGTCCAATGAACGGTGCCAACCATGAGACAACTGGAAGGGGTGTCCAAACTAAACAACAGGGGAATTTCGCGTTCTTTGGATCTATGTCACCAAGTGGCCATAATTCATGGTTAATTGTTCTTGGAGGATCTTTACTGCGGATATTGAAGGTAGGTGTTAGCTCCATCATAAATGGTCTTCCAGAAGATATATAGCTTTGTATAGTCTAATCATCCAAACCATTTCTGTTCAGTCAAAACCTTCCCAAAGAGTTGATAGATATGTCATCATAGGCAACTCAGGTGGGTGCACCGATTCGTTAGGAGTTCAATTTTAAGTATATTCCCTGTACAATACAATAGGTAAATGAATACACATCTAAAGAAAGGCAGCTCAACATGTTAAAGGGTTTATGTTCACTAAAGATCATTGCGAAGTTAAGTACAGAACTGCAAGACCACAATTTTTCAAACTGACAACATAAGACAAATTAGTATGACAATGCAAATAGATACAACCAATGACTGTCACCAGCTCAAATGGATCATCAACTTGCCTCCTACGCATGCATCATACAGAATTACATGAAAAGTCCCATCAATCGGTAGAGGAATCACAGGATAGGCTATAAACCAAAATAATGCTTTGCTACTGTTGCACCACCGACCTCGCCAGACTTTGTCGATATAACCCCCTTTTAGCACATTTGTCAATAAAGGGTCCAGACCTAATTTTCCATATGCAAACTTCGAATCTCTAGAACAGCCACTAAAATCATTGTACTAATTCTTAAGCTCAATTTTTCTTGGTAAAATGTCAATCGTAAGGTTCCGAACACAATCATATTTTCTACAGAAATCTGACATTTTCATGGTTATTCATTTTCGCTGTTCCATATGAAATCCGATCTGCATACCCAGTAGTAGTCTGTGACAATTTTAGAATCATTACCATAACCAGGAGAGTACCTACTGCAAGGAGACATTCCCATTTGAGAGAAAATGGGACGGCTAGAGTTAGATTAGACTAAAAGAAAGATAACTATGCTGTCAGGATTGGTTAGCATTAGATTAGAGTAAAAGAAAGATAACAACGCTCAAGCATTTTTCTCCTTTTTTGTAATTCACTCTTGCGATTCATTTGTATATTTATTTTTGTTTTTCCCATTATACGAGGAAATTTTATCAAGTAATATACTACAGATGAACTTCATTTTTTCTATTCACAAAAAGAAAAAAAAAACTTCATTTTTTCTGACACTTAAAGAAGACCAGCTGTTCTTATTCATCAAGGGTAATAAGTTGAGCATCCAGCAATAGCATCAATTATCTTTCAACACTGTCTTCACAAAGCAATAATGTCTAAGGTCTTGCCCTAGGAGTTGAGCATGTCCAGACGTATTCACATCAAGTGGGTCAGCCAAACACCAAAAGAGGGGAGAGCAAAACCGAGGAGAACAGCGTCCTGGATAATTACAGGCAATAATTAATTCATGCACCCTTTAACTTTTCTTATGGTGAGATGATTATACTAAATATCATAAGGAGATGGCTAGGCTATTCACTTCAGTATCATGGAATTTAATTGTACTTCAGAATTTTCAGTTTATTTAACTGGTACCATCTCACTAGACAGCTGATAATGACGCTCGTGAAACATGCTCTGTTAAGAATTTTTAACATCCCAGACCATTGATATAAGTTTTCTTTTTTTTTTAGGCATCCTCCCTATCTTCCATTTTAGCCCATCAGCATGAAAAGGTAGCAACCATGAATATGCAGTTCAGTACAAATGGGAGATTATATGCAAAGAAACATATCCAGCTTCTGCAGTGTTAAAGTTCAGAAAAGTGACCTGTGTTATCAATATCCCTAAAATGAAGGACACTTTTTAACGCTCAAATCCCTAGCAGTTGACATTTTCTGCTATCCATCTGTTACCCAACCACAGCATTCTTGCTAAAGCGAGCAGGAAAAGGACAGAAACCTTTTTTGTAGCACAAGTTTCTTATTTTTGTAATGTTCCAGGAAAGGGAGCAGACAAAGCCAAAATGGAAAATGGTTATCATTTCCAAAAGAAACAAAAGTGAGGTAAGAAAAATCTAACTTCATTAGCCAAAAGGCCAGAAAGAATTATCAGTTTCTTCATTAGATATTTGACAGGATCTTGCTAACTACCTATTATATTGTTACTGTCTAAAACTAGAGCACAATCATTTGACTTCTGATTACTATTGGTTCAGCATTAGAGGACATGGGTTATATGTAAACATGAACCCTACCAGACTATTGTAACTATGTTAAATAACTATGCTGAACAATCAAAGATTATCCACTTGACAGAGTAACCGTAAAACAGAAATCAAAGACTATCCCTCCCTCCCATTCGCCCAGCATAACTGTCAGAAACCAAAGAACCAACATGGTATCTTGATGACTGCATGCTCAATCTATGATGACAAAACCAATATCACATCCGCATTAACTAAATAAAGAAGGCCAAACTACAGATAATATTTTCAACAGGAGAAAGATACCATTTAGCAAGAAGCAAACTTTATCCAAGAAACCCAATTTTCGAAATAAATATGAAAGGAAAATGAGGGAAATGGCATGTGGAGCACATTCTGCTTTGCATTGCCGGTATAATCCCTACATATACTTGTCCTGGACGTAAGCAGAAACAGCACTTTTATTGGGCTCCCAGATCACTTGGAACTGGCCAGCAAAATAGAAACTCAGTTCTTTAGAGAGTCATTGAAACCTGAGAATAGTCATGACTTTTTTACTTTTGATTATAATCATGTATGGAATCTTTGATTTAAACCATACCCAATAAATTTGGCATAAAAGACAACCAATATGGATAATATAAAATTATAATACTTATCTTAATCAGTTTTTACTAGTAGTGCTATTGTTTTGCAAAAAATATTTCCTCCCAATGGTGGAAAATATAAGAGAATAACATAAAGTTAAAACTTCATTGGGAAAAGCATAGACTCAGAAATCCTGATTATAGTCAGTTTCTTACATTCCCAACCCACCGATAGCATTCTCACAAGCATGAGTAGAATAGGATAAAAGCTCCCTTCTGTATCACATGTATCTCATGTTCTTTGTTACTTGTTTCACCAAAGGGGTCAAACAAACAAAAAAGCAGAGAATGATAATCTTTCAAGAAACAAGACATCAACAACAACAACAACATTACTCCAATGCCTTAGAGGCTCCCGTCTATGGCGGAGTATGGGAAGGTCAGATGTACGCAACCATACCCATGTGTTAGAAACACATAGAGGTTGTTTCCTGATGATCCATAATGAAAATTGAGTCATTTTGCTTTATTCCATCATATTCCAAAGTCAAGGAAGAACATGTCCTTAAATTCATTGGAAATAGAAAGAAATAGAAAGCAAGAAACAAGACATGAAAAGACCAATTCTCATCCACTAAAACGTTATAAAGGGTCACCAATATCGTTATAGACTATCCGACGCATGTTTCCAATTGCCATTGTATTATTACCATCCAACACTAGCCAAGAATCTTTGAAGTTCAACACTATTGATTAAGGAGCATCATGGCTTATAAAACACAAACATTCTTCAAATCCAATCAGAACATGTCACAGATGGTCATCAAAGAGGAAACCCAAATCATTTCTAACAATCAGAACTTAAGCAAGCATCAATGTCATCAATCAGCTGAATAGACACTAACTAAAGAAAAAAAAAAAACTACCCCAACTTTCTCTTACATCAACCACTCCAAAAGTTTCCCGCTTGTATGAATTATAATACAGTTAGCAACAGAACAACAAAAATGTGACCTTGATGACTCCATGATCAATCTATGATACAAAAACCAACATCCTATATGCATCAACTAAGTCAACAACAGCAAATTACATGCTTACCCACAGATACATTTCGTAAAAATCAAAACTTTATTCAATAAATCAATTTTCAAAGAACTTGCAAAGGTACAATGGGGAAAAAATCACTAAACAAGATTGAGAAGAGATGATGATGAACCTGTAAAAGTAAATGGCTTATCTGAGGCAGTTGAGCCCTCTATTTGCACACACTAAGACAGCAATGGAGAAGGCAAGGAACGTTGAAAAGATGGAAACTTTGCAAGTCAGAGCCATATTTATGCTTCTCTTTTCCCCTTTTCTTTCAAAAGAAAAAAGAAAAATAGAGGATAAAATAAAATTTCTTGAAGAGCGAGAAAAGAGAAAAGAGCGGCGGGAGTGGGGAGTGGGGGGGGGGGGGGGGGCAGGTGTTTCTTAATAACGAGGTCACTAGTTTTTCTTAAAGGGTTAATTGCACCTGGTATCCATTGTTTTCCACGAAGTTTTAAGTAGCATCCAATGTTTCATGAAACACACTTGGCATCCAGACTTATAGGGTTAATAGACACATGGCATCCTGCAACCGGGAAAGCACCTGCTATAGGCGGTTTTTAGCAATTTTCCTTTTATTTTTCACTTTTCTCCCACTTGGGGCCCAAAATTTTCAAACCATGGTTAATTCCACTTTCTTTCAACCATTTTTCTCTTCCTCCTTTCTTCTCCTTCAAGCACCCCTACCCGTGGTCACCTCCAAGCAAGAAGGAGGTAATTTCATCAAGCACTTCCTATGCAATTACTTTTCTCCCCCACTGGCTTTGGAAAGAGATAAAGAAACTCAAAATACATTATTGCTGTGCCTGTCATTAAAGAGACAATCTAGTGAATTGTCCCTTTGCTTCATGCCAACAGTTTGCTACATTATTGCAGATGGAAGGCCATCTAATTTAGCAGCAGATGTGAGATATTGCGATTTCTGTCATTCGTTCGGCATTCAGATAAGATTGGCAATGGAGGTTGGCTAATATTGTAACAATACCGGTAATAGGGGGACATTGTTTGTGTTAAACAGGTTAGATTATGGTGAATTTGCCATCGGCAATGTGGATGTTTTACCAGACAACGTAGACAACATCTGTTGGCCACTAGGAAAAACCTTGCAATTTTGTATTCCTATATGTTATTAGGCTGCTTATGCAGTATTCTCTAATCAAATACCTCTTCTTTTTCTTCGTTCGGGGAGGAGAGGGAGTGAAGACACCCAGAATAGGACCCGAAAAGGCAGAGTGAACAACAGTTGGTAGAGAGGAAGAAGATTAAAGGGGAAGAAGGGAAAGGGGAAGAAGATGAAAGGGGAAGAAGGGAAGAAGGGAAGAAGATGAAAGGGGTGGGGATGAGGTGGGGTGTAGGTTTTTTATTGATTTTTGAATTATTTTTTATTAAACTTTTAATTTATTTTGACTTTATTATTTTATTAATTGTAAACTGTGGTTAAAGTCAGGTTAAAAGTGGGGTTAGGTCCGGTCAAAGGTCGATTTCAGCGGTCAACGGTCGTCCAGCCGGTCATCTGGATGCCAGGTGTCTATTAACCCTATAAGTCTGGATGCCAAGTGTGTTTCATGAAACATTGGATGCTACTTAAAACTTCGTGAAAAACAATGGATACCAGGTGCAATTAACCCTTTTCTTAAACATGTGAAGTAGAAAAGCAGAAGGCAGAAACATCAAGATGCATGTATCTATTTTAGGCAGGGTGGTCTTCACTTTGAGATATATATATATGTATGTGTGTCTATCTATCTATCTATATATATATATATATATATATATATATATATATATATCATTTTACATTGCTTTATTTCATTTTATATCCTTAAGTTTTTCTCATTCATTTTAGATCTTTACGCTTGGGGGAAGTAGGGGGTGGGTTATCTCAATGCATTCCTTTGGGAAAATTTTATTTTACTACGACTAAATTACAATTTATGTAGCATAGCATTAACTCTGAAAATTTTGACGTTCTTTTTCTTTTTCAGTTACAATCTTGTGATCATTGAGATTTACTGACCCTCTTATAATCATAGAGAAAACAAGGCTTAGCTTTAAACATTGTGTATTTATTTTCATTTGTAATGGAGTTAAAGACACATTCTTCATTGATTTTAGAATATGATGAAAATAAAGCAAAATGACTCTCTAAATTGGATGCGCTTCTTATATTGTGAAGTAGCAGTTGGTCAATACAGCTTGACGCAATTTTCATTGTGGGTCATCGGAAAACAATATTTGTGTGTTTTTAATACTTGGTATGGTTGCGTATGTCCGATCATTTCATATTTTGTCATAAACAGAAACTTCTAAGACAATAAGGTAATGTTTTTGTTTTATTTATTAGACTAAACCAGATTTTTTCCTCGATAATAAACGCCAGGACAATTGTGGAACGTGGCAACTGGCAATAATCTTCACAAAGTTCCTGCAGGCTCAAGTTTCAAAATAGTCCAGACAAAAATCACCCAAAAAAGAGAAAAAAAGTAAGTTGGTTCGAACAATTTGTTAAAGAGCCAACAACAACTTACCTCAATGTTTTATATGATTCCGTCTATAACATAGTATGAAAGGTCGTATGTATATAACCATACACATGCATGAGAAACACATAGAGGTTGTTTTTCGATCATACTGTGCCGATTAACTGTTACTTCACACTATAAAAAGTGTAACCAATTTAGTAAGTCATTTTATTTTATTTCATCATATGTTAAAATCAAGAAAGAACGTGTTATTGACGAGAATAGAAACTAATTATATTCAGGAAAAGGAAAGCATATAAGATGTTATCCAACTATGATATCTATCAGTTCTTCGCTAGTGTTTCTTAATGTTGATGCTATATATTGTTATGTCTTTATTTTTATAATGAAACCACAAAATTTCTTCTGTTGATGCTATATATTGTTATGTCTTTATTTTTATAATGAAACCACAAAATTTCTTCTAGCGCCACAAGTTTCTGGATCTTAACCAATGTATAGATAGGGGTGTTAACGAACCGAGCCAAACTAAATATTAGGTTTTTGAATTCAGATTCGTTTAGCTAAACGAACTATTTGGTTCGATTCGTTTAGCTAAACAAACTTTAAAATTGGTTCGACTTTGGCTCGTTTTAGTAAACGAACCCAAACAGTTGTTTGAATTTGACTCGTTTACAGACAGTTACCGAACGAATACGAACCAAGCTGGAACAGTTCGCGAACTGTTCGGTTCGTGGAACAACCCTATGTTTGCACTATACAGTATACACACGGCTTTTAGTATTCATTTCTTCCATTTTCAGGCCAGACAACTATGAGAATCACGATGGTAGTTGGCGTTCTTACGAAGAAATGGAGAAACAAATTAATCATCCAATTAATTGGCAGGAAAGGAAAAGAATCTGCAACCACAGAAGTTTTTTGAGGTTGAAATTCATGGAACTCTGAATCTGGAAGTTAGGTGAATTGCTTTAGTTGTGCTTGTGGATTTAGTGAGATTTTAAGAAAGTTTGGTCCCTTTTTTTGTCTTCCTAGTGTTTGATTTTGGTCTTTATAAAATTTCATTATGTATGTTGATTGGAAGATGGTTGTATGTGCTGTTTGGTTTTTTAACGTCCAATTATAATATTATAGTGAAAGGAGGAGCATTCAACTTTGATTAAATAAAATGTTATAAGTTAGTTTCTACATTAAAATGTTGAATCATCAATCTCAAGGTCCTACAGTCTTCTGCATGCATGACTTATAAAAAACTATAAATTGAAATATGTGCGTTACTGAACAATCTCCAGATTATCTTATTCACAAAATCCATAAAAGATTCAAATCCAACAATCGCAAACGATTCAAATCCAACAACACACACACACACATGCGAAGATTGAAATAAGAGCACTTTTTGCCATATACAAATTCAATTGCTCCATTATTTTTGTTTCTTTTGCTCTATACAACTTGTAGAGGCCATTGTGCTTACACATTCAAAGCCACAAAAACCAAAATCCACAAGGCTTCATTGACCTCTACAGATTCCAAACCTCAACCCACCCTCCCTCTTCCCTCCCCTTTTTCTTCTCTCTCTGTTACAGAGAAATATTACCTGTACTGATTATCTACAAATGTCCATTCCTATAAACAAACAACAAAAGAGAGAAGAGGACCTTGATTGACACTTTCCCCACATTCAGATGATAGGATCTTGAAGCATAAATTACTGTTCTTTTGCTTCCTCAAATCTGTGTGTGTACATCAAGAAATATGGACATCCTATGCTGTGTTCTAGATGGTCTGTGTGGAGCCCCCACTTCGAATGGACCCAACACTTTCCTCAACCCAGATCTTTCCTTCATGTTTTGACAGTTCTTCTCACCCTAGCTCTTCGAGCACGGGAACAATATCATAACTGCGATAACAACCATAAAAGTCTCACCAGCCTTATGCCTGATCTATAGGTGTATCTTCCTTTGTTATTTCCAGATGCTGAAGACACTTGAGACGAGTGAGGATCTGTGCAAAAGAGGGCCGTCCTAGTGAATCACTGTATAAGAGTAAACCAGTCACATGTACAGTCATCCCAACAGAAAAGTATATAATCCCTATAGTACACCAACATTTGCGCAAATATAAAACCAGCTAAACACGATCAAACACTTACGAATTCCAGCAGTCGTTGATTAAATCTGCAACCATTGGGTCTATGCGATCCGGAATTTTGAGGTGCCTACCTTGGAAACCTACAGCTCCAACAACTTGCATGGAATTCATTCCCATCCATGGTACCTCAAGAGTTGCCAGCTCCCACAGTATCACACCAAAACTATATACATCAGACCTATAGGTCCAACATGTTTGATCAGAAAAATTACACCAATGAGATAAAAACTACTGCAAAAGAACCATAAAGAGAGCTGCACATATAAATAAACTCACTTCTCATCGCATGGCTCGTCTCTCAAAATTTCAGGTGCCATCCATTCAGCCTAAATTACATGGACATGAAAAGTAAAATTACACGGAACTGGGACCGTAAAAAATAGAGGTAGAAAGTTGGAGAGAAAAAATCATAATTGCGCAATTAACATATGTAATACCGTTCCAGCCATAGACTTGGAAGAAAGGAAGGTATGATGCTTCAACCGTGACATCCCAAAATCACAGACCTACACATCAAGCAAGGAGGGCTGAGGTTAAATGATTCACCTAGACAATCACCATAAATACACAATCAGCCAAGAATGTGGCTTGCTAACCTTAACGACCCAATTTTTATCAACAAGTATGTTTGGGGACTTCAGATCTCGATGCACAATGGTTGGATGGCTCGTATGCAAGTAGTTCATGCCTTTGGCCTAAAGCACACCATAAACATTCAGACACTCTTAAAAAATAAAAAATAAAAAAATCTAACCATAGCTTCATCTAACAAATCCCAAGTCAAAATCGTTATACTTCCAACTACTTTTTAGTCAAATTTCATAGATATATGTAAATATGCATAGTAACATACTTACATACCGCATCAATCGCCATCCGCAACCTCCTCTTCTCATCAATTTGGCCATTCGAGCGATGAAGTAGCTTAAACAGGCTTCCTCTGCATCAAAATACAAAGAGATTTCAATTTTCAGATACTGTGTTTGTCAAATGGCCAGCTTTGCAAAAATTACAAAATTTAGTTTGTTTTAAGAGTCCAAGTATCAAACAACTCAACTCATGATCTCTCTATCCAAAAGACAAAACATGCCGTACATAATGGAACAAGGACTGTTAAATTTTTTAATATTATTAGCGTATACACTCCTCAAGTGTGTTTAGAGGAGGCTACAAAGGTTCAATTTTGGAAAGATTTAGAAGACGTAGTGCGTGAAATTCCAATAAGTGAAAACATATTTATAGGAGAAGATTTAAATGAACGTGTATGTAAAGAGAATAAGGATTACAATGAGGTATAAGGTGGATTTAGATTTGAAAACAAAAACAACGAAAGAAGATCATTTTTTGATTTCACAATAGCGTATGATCTTATAGTGACTAAAACATTTTTCTATAAAAGAGATGAACACATGACTACATTCAAAAGTGGGCTAGATAAGTTACAAATAGACTATTTCATAAATCACAGGAGAGATAGAATGCTTGGAAAGACTATAAGGTGATCCTATAAGCAAGTTTAACAATGCAATATTGTCTTATAGTGTTGGATGTCCTTATCCAATATAAAAGATTGAGAAAACAAAGGCATATATAACTCAAGGTAAAATGGTGGAACTTGAAAGAAGCCTAGCAAGCAAAGTTTAGAAAATAAGTAATAGAGCAAGAAGTCTTAAGAAATCCAAGTGGTGAAAATAAAGTGTGGAAGGATGTGGCGGTAAGGAAAAAAAATAGCGAGAAATTTACTTCACGAGTCAAAAGATCAAGCACCTGCAAATAAGGAATCTTGGTGATGGAAAAGACAAATCTAAGACAAAGTAAAAGTCAAGAGAACCAATTATAACGCACTTCAACATTGTAGGAATCAAGAAAATCGGAAAAAATATAGGCTGACTAAGGAATAAGCTAAACAGATCGTAAGTGAAGCCAAACCAAAGGCGTTTGAATATTTTTATAAACGATTAGACACGAAAGAAGGTGAAAGAGATGTATATAAAGTTACTATAGAGAGACAAAAGAAGACAAGAGATTTGACTCAAGTTAAATGCATTAAAGACAAATATAGCCAAATTGGTAGAGAAAAGGGTAATAAAATATAGATGGAAAAAATACTTTGTGAAACTCTTTAATGAATCAATGAGAGATAAACTCGTATTGGGCAAGTTACGTAAATTAGAAAGATGTTAGCAATTTAAGTATAGTAGGAGAATTTGATTGCCAAAAGTAGAATATGCTTCGAAAAGGATGAAATATGGTAAAATGATTTGACCCGATGGTATTCCAATTAAGGCTTGGAAATACCTAGGGAAAGAAGGCATTATGTGTCTCACTGATCTTTTAAACAAGATTGTAAAGACCGAAAAGATGTCTGACCAGTGAAAAAAAACACTTTAATACGTCTGTATAAAAACAAATGAGATATACAAGATTGTGCAAATATAGAGGAATTAAATTATTATTACTTTATTGATCTTTATGAAACAAAGCCGGTATAGAGAAATTAAATTAATGAGTCACATAATGATGATCTAGGAGCGAATGATTGAAAAAAGATTTCGCAAAGAGACTACTGTATTAGAAAATCAATTTGGATTTTTGCTCAAGTCAACAATGAAGGCTATCATCTATTGAGAATATTAATAGAGACATATCGAGAGAAAAAACAGAATTTGCATATGATTTTCATTGGCTTGGAAAAAGCATATAAGAAACACATATGATATGAATCAGAGCAAATGATTGAAGAAAGATTTCGCAAAGAGACTATTGTATTAGAAAATCAATTTGGATTTATGCTCAAGCCAACAATGGAGGCTATTCATCTATTGAGAACATTAATAGAGACATGTCGAGAGAAAAATAGAATTTGCATATGATTTTCATTGGCTTGGAAAAGGCATATAAGAAACACATAGGATATGAATCACATGTTACACGCGGAATAGTTAAAATAGAAAAGTGTGTTAGGTTTTCTTTGAGATAGGAAAGTACCTTGAAAACTTAAAGAGAAGTTTTAGAGTACCACAGTAAGACTTGCAATTCTGTATGGGTCTAAATGTTGTACAGACAATTATGAGCATAAAAAAAAAAAGATGTAAGTGGCGGAAACAAGAATGTTACGCTACATGTGTGGACATCATGGAATGATAAAAGAAATTAACATATAACGAGAAAGGTGGGGTAACTCCTACAGAAGAGAAGATGGAGTAAAAGTTAATATGGTATGTGCATATGCAAAAGCGTACAGCAGATGCACCTGTTAAGGGTTCGAAACAATGAATAAGATGCATATTAAACGTGAGAGAAGGAGGCAAGACATGGAGAGAGACAATACAAAAGGATGTGACCTATATAATAATTGCAGAGCATATGGTCAGTGATAGAGCATATTGGAGACAGTTGATTCATGTAGCTGATGTCATTCACAAGTATAAGATTTAAGTGAGATTTTAGCCACTTATGTCATAATCACGGTTGAGATGATATAGTATTTTTGAAAGCGTCATATTCTACATGCGCATATTGTGCATTAGGTATTAGGAGACACAAAAGAAGGGTAGGATTTAAGCTACGACTCAAAATAAATAAATAAATAAATAAATAAATAAGACGCAATAGAAATGATTGATCTATATAGCCGACCCACATAGTGGAAGAAGGCTTGAGTGTTAGCCAGATGTAAGCAAACAAACAATCAAGATGCTCCAACATCAACGTAAGTGAACTTACTTTACTAATGACTTTATTTCTTTAAAGAAAAATTGATCATGAAATGCACCTGGATTTAAGGTGTTCGCCCAATCTCATGATAATAACAATTTCTGTTTTCAAGAAGATATGTTATATTTCAAATAAAAATAACTGTTACAACCTTGGCAAATATTCTGTCAATATTGATAGGTTTGGAGGACGAGTTACAGCTCCCATGAACAAAACGAGGTTGGGATGTCTCAGTCTCAACATTATTTCGATCTACAAAGAGCACACGGCAGACAGATTTTCAGCATCAGAAGCACAAGAAGGGCACAGCATAGAAACCTCTGTTTGGCAACACTTACTTCACATTTGAACTGTAACAGCGGATCACCTGAAATGTCTTGATTCATAAATTTTTTGACAGCAACTTCCTGCAATGCATCAACGTTTTCTTCATGAAAAAAATTAATCTCTTGATTTCAGGACAGAATACACCACAACAGAGTTGCTGGGAGGCTTTAAGAGGGAGACATGTATACTTCACCAGATCTTTCATACTATCGAAGTGTAAAGAAGAACTTAGGCACAGACACCCAATTAGCAAGATAAAGCTAATCAAAAGTTGCAGGAGACGTCGAAAATCCTTGGAGAATACAAAAACTCAGACAGCTAACTGGAGAGACCAAACAGCTAAAGGGGACCAGATAGGGCTAACAAGAAGTGTAAATTACCTTTTCCCTCCCTGCAATTTGCTGTTTGGGGTGAGAACACAGGAATATGGGAGCAGGTGGTAGAAAGGAATAGCGGGTGGAAGTGGAGATTGGGGAAGGGTGGGAAGAGATAGTGTTTTACTTTTATGAGAGGGGCGTTGGGGGAAGAGACAGGAGGGAGGAGGGTGGGGAGCAAGGAGTGGAGGAGAAGAGATTGAGATGTTTGTACTTTTTTTTTTTTTTTCTCCTTAAAACCCTCAACTATATTTTCTAAGGGTGGTTTTGGTATTATAATCTACAGTCCGCTGGAAAAGGGCACGTGCCAGGATACTGACTTAGACTGACTGCAGTCTCTGATGCGACCCTTTTGTTCAAAAAAGAAATGGACAAAAAGGTAATTACCCAAACAAAAATAAGACCAAAAATAACTGTAAGCTAGTAAAGGGCAAACAAAAACATAACATAATAAATACTTACAGTGCCATTCCATTCTGCACGGTATACCTCACCATATGATCCTAAACAATGGAATTTAATCGGATAAGCTTTCTGTTGATGATTACCAAAAGAAAATTTGAAGTGGCAAGCACACATTATCAAGATTGCTTTTGAATCATATAAAAAAGCAAAAGATAAGAACAACAGAAGAAAACATTAAGATAATGTTTGGGGCAACCAGACATTAAACATCAATACTAGCTACTGCATCTAAAAAAGATTAAAAACGAAAGGCCCATAAGAAATTTGCCTCATCGAATAAATAAACAAAACACATCACACTCTCCATTGTGTATAGCATCCAATAAAAGTGAGTGCAAGCAAAGAAGCTTTTAGACTATTTCCTGCATCAAATTTGAGTCTGCCCCAGACTGCCAGCTTCAAACTATGCTGGATTTTCAATAGCAGCCTAATCAAATTTCAGAGGGTTCGAATACTAGATCTCCTAGTGTGTGCATGTTCCTCCATCCCCCCTCCCCAATCCCCTTCCTCAAACCCAAAAGATGAACAAAATAGATTGCAACTATTTCTGCACAAGGAACAAACAATTGTACTTGGTGAACTTCAAGAGATATGTTTAAGTCATTAACAAGTGCCCAATGAACAGAAACTTCAACTTGCATGATGTAAGCATGCAAGAAGAAGAATACAGGTTCGTTACTCATATAAGCACTTGCTAGTTGTTACTCTATTTCAATCAAAGGAACACGGAATATTACACTTCTCAATAAAGGGTTAGCATGGAGCTGGGCAGTGCACAAGATAAACGATCAGGCCGTGTAGAAGAGCAAATGGAAATTCGATACGGGAGAAGAAAGCTACAAAATACAGATGCAAATATGAGATATGATTTCATGAATTCATTAGACATTTTACCAAATTACTAACAGACGTTATATTCAGGATTACATATATTAAAGCAGGTTACTCTTCTAAGTAAGCGATTATTCTGTTTTTCTTTTGGATGCAATTTTGGTACTTATAGTCTCTGTATCTTGCATTCTAAACGTGGGAGAGGGAGACCAAAGAAGACATGGAGAGAGACAATAAGAATGATATGGCTTATATGACAATTGGGGAGCATATAGTCAGTGATAGAGCACTGAAGAGACATTTGATTCATGTAGCCGTGTCATATAGAGAGTATACGATTTAAGTGGGATTTTTAGGTACTTAGACTGGAATCACGCTATAGATTATATGATATTTTTGAAAGATACATTCTAAAGGCACAAATTATGCATTAGATACTATGATACACAAAAAGATGGTAAGATTTAGGGTACGACTCCAAAAATAATTATAATAAATGACATGAGAAATGATTGATCCATATCGCCGACTCGGCTTCTTTCTTATAGTTATGGTTGTTGAAATGGACTTTTAGCAGAGAAATAAGAGTGACGCCAATTACGAGGAAGAAAACATGTGACATTTATTATCCTGATATTATCACCCTTCACTTATGCTAACTTCTTGTTATTCATGCTTTCACTTCTTTCTTCTTCTTCCTTTTCTTTTTTCTTTTTTTCTTTTTTTTTTTTGAAAAAAATGATTTAGCTTCTTAAGTTAGTGAATGTAAAACGACCAGAGGTACTGCGTAATATTAGCGAATATGCATGTCAATGATTATGCGATACATATAACATAGTTTCTTTTTCTTAAACGACACATTGGACCTGAACTTCTAAGTAGTGGAGGCATTGCATCGGTGTCAAGTACATCATATCCAACATATATATACAGATAAATAAATAAAGAAAATATATATACTTACATATATGCATATATATATGTATATGTATCTGTTTGTATATATACGTGTGTGTGGACCATTTCGTAAGTGCCAATGTCACATCGCACAGAACCAAAGAACTTGGGTTAGAAAATATTTTTAAGAAACATATAGGTACACTTGCACCAGCTCAAAGGATTTTTTCAGACAAGGTTCTAGTTCAAGGACAAAAAACGCTATTTACCCAAATAATTTGAAGCACCAATCAGGTGAAAGAAAATTTTTGAAAGAGAGAAAAAAAGGAAAAACAGAAAAAAGTTGGTGGGTGGGGTGAGGACTGAAGGTAAACAACCGGCCAAAAGAGATGAAGATCCACATTAGAAAGAGTGGTTATGGAGACAATCGATAACGGAATTTCTATAAATTTGCCAGTCACTACAATAATTCCCTGTGGTGGGTAAACAATCATAGACAATGTCAAAATTCCTCTAAAACTGGTTTAACCAAAAGAACAGGATATTAAGTTTTTTAGAGAGTATACACCACCAAAGCAATGCCTCTAGTCATTCACGAAAGTTGAGACAATACAGAATTTGCAACTTCTATCAGGAAGCCCAGCCCCAAAGAAATTATCATCGCTCCCTCAATGAAGACAGGAAATTAGACGAAATATTTTCAGTAGACATACCAAAGACTGATTCTCAATAATAGCAAGACTAGTCATAAAAGCTTACCAATACCGATCCGTTCACAAATTTGAAGATCCTCCCAACGTATTTCCCACTCTGCAACATCACCCAGTACAGTGTCAACTTGCTCATTGTTAACATTTCGAGAATTAGACTGATCATTTAGTCCAGTTTCATTGGTTTTTTCTGAAAAATTGCCAGTATGGATCATTGGATCAGCCCTACTGTCAAGTAAATCATTCCTTGGACCAGTAGCATTAGAGGAAAAGTTATCTGTAGGGTTGAAAAAAGATCTTTGGACAACCTTTTGTTCGGTAAACAATTTAGAAGAGGTATTTTCATGTATGCTACACAAATGCATTCCGGTGAAGGGTATTATAGCCTGATCATTTTTGGAAAAGTTCATTAGTGGGAGACCATCAGAATCAACCACTACTTCCCCTTCTAATTGCTGAGCTTGTCCCGGCATATCAAGGAAATTAAGAACGCGAGAACATTCTGAGGTGATTTCTGGGTTTCCAGCTGCATTAGCAACATTGTCAGAAGCATTTTCGTCTTCAACATGTTGGGCAGCTGATCTTTCAAGCTCAGATTTAAACTGCCTTTCCCTTGTTTTCAGCAGCGATATTTTCCTAAAACCACGGCCAATTGAATCCATTTGACTGTCTCCTAACACATCACCATAATGCTCCTTTAACTCACTACTAGCAAAAGATGGTTCAGGATTGATTTTGGAAGCTCCAATACCAGTTCCTGTGCCAAACTCCAGATAGGCAGCATCCCCATGTGAAGATATACCAGTTATATCATGACGGAAACTAGGTATCTCAGAAGGAATTAGAGCGCCTGGAGCCCCCATCAGATCTATCATATACTCGCTGCAAAAATCAGCAGTAAAACTATCAATCCCATAATACACTATTTTATGCCCTGGAAATTCAAGACAACAAATAAGAAAAATTGAAAGAGCAGACTGATGCGCTGAAGCATATGCCTATGCAGGGTCCTGGAACCGATATAATCATTTAGCCCCCTATTTTCTGCATCCTTAAATTACCAATTTTTCAAATATTGTTTCCAAACTCAAACGTGTGACCTCCAGCCACATGTCAACAATTATTACCAACAGCTTTTAATTATATGCAATACTATTTGAAAATTCAAAACATCCAATGACAGGCTAGGCATTTGCAGACTTATCCCGACTAGACTAGATTAAACTTTGTCACATGCTTGGACATGGTACCCATCAATATTTATGTTGATATGGACCACCCCTTATTCAGTACTTCTAATCCACCCAAGGAAATATTCCACGTTCATACTTAGTTTGTTGGAGAGGCTACCAAAGAAGAGAAGACAAGTTTATGCTTGATGAATAGAGTGTACCAGACCACCAGGAATTAATAAGACAGATGCAAAAGAAACATGCCGCGGGCGAAAAAGAATGCAAAAGCTTCGAGAATTGCCAACATCAAACGTGATACGGCATCACAATAGCTCCAAATTAGAGAACAACATAAGGACCTACCTCCCATCACTAAATTTTATCAAATCCACAGCTCCATCGTCAGTGCCAGTGTAGTAACTTCCCTTAACCAGCTTGCAAGGGAGGTTGATCTGATCAGCAAGTACCTTCAATCCAATAACAAGCCCAATAAATACGTGGAGACTCTACATAAGAAAGACCGAAAAGAAGGAAAATAAATAATGATACCATTAGCACTTTATGGCTTTCTCAAAGCTCAAGATATGTTTTCAGATGCCACCTATCAAATTACAAGCCTTTTTGCACTAATGGATACAAAATGCCCACAATTTAGTACCGGGTGCAATGGCTCCCGGCGTAACAGCAAGAATCAGCTTAACTTAGGGAACAGGGTTATTAGAAAAGAAAAAAAGATCCTCTTTTTGCCCAATAGATACAAAATGCCCATGCTTTAGCATCAGATGCAATGGCTCCAAAGCAACAGCTTAACTAGGGGAACACGGTTATTAAACAAGGTCCTTCATTTAGAAAAGTTAAGCTCTGTCCAGAGAAAATTCAAGATAGTTGGCCCCCATATCCAGGAAGACATGTTATCTAACCACATTCCCAGGATATTGTTTAGTTTCAACTCCAATGGAGACCATGACTTGGAACACAGTTTTCAAACAAGGTCCTTCATTTAGATACAGTTCAGTTCTACCCACAGAAAAAGCAAGATTTTTGGCCCCAAGGTAGCAAGACGAGTTATGTAATCACCCCAGGAAATCTTTTAATTTTAAACTCAACAGAAACCAGGCCAATCTACTTGTACCATCCATTCTCCCTGCAAACTAGATTGCCCTGACATCTACTCTGGAACTTGCATTGTAAAGGGGACTCCGAACCAATTACCAATTATATAGCCGAGTCCAAGAATAGTAGGCAGCAAATGGAAGGAGAAGCAAACAAATATGGTGACTTCGATTTTTTGGTTGAGACGGAAACAGCAACAAACAGGGTAGGATAAGTAGATAAAAACTACATTGTCATTTTAGTTTTCCCATAAACAAAAATTTCGTCAACCAGAATTTCTGTAGTTGAGTGTTTTACACGAGCAAACTACAAAGGTTGCCAGGTTCAAAATACAAGTTTAAAAAGTATATGCATGTGGTTTATATCACAGATTTACCATTCCCAACTGCAATTTACGCACAACAGTTTTAACAGGAAAGTGGCCCTAAAGCACTTCAATTTTGAATTAGTCTCATACATCACATTTAATATGCAGTAATTTAACTCAACAAGCATTAAAAAAAATGAAACCTTCACAACCTTAAAAAGCAAGGCCCTGTGACGTGAGAGTCCAATATCAAGACAACCAAGGGGTAGGATAACACTGTTCAGGGATGTCCTCAGTTCATAGCTCCTGGATCTCCACTTCTTTACCATTTCTTCTGCATCATTCACAGGGCCTCCCATTCTGTCAACAACAACGCCGGCAATTTTTTGCACCAAAACTGTCGTAGCTGGGGCAACTTCTAAAGAAGAATATTCCAGTGGCATTAACTGCACTTCTTTCACAAGCTTCCTGAGCTTGGTATCAATGGCAGTGTTAACCAGAAAAACTTGATAATTCACATTCTCCCCAAGAGAAACAGACTGCAGGTCGACCAGCATTGGCATTTTCTCTTGTGCCATCAGATTGGAGCTAAGTCCATGAACATCATAAAATCCATCCATCACCTTCTCGTCATAATTCACAACATTATAAGTCTGTACAAATCAAAATCACCATGAGCAATCTCAAATAAACAAACAATAGAATCTAGCAATATGAACAAAGGAAGCAGAAAGAAAGCAAACGGATATAATCCTTTCATCTCAAATTGAGAGTCATTTGAGTTCTCCAGCATATTAAGGGGAAATTACTAATGTGTTGTCTAAAAATCAAAACTATAACAAGTTCTCATTTTTACCAGTTGTGGTATTATTGGATAGTATTTAATCTGTTGTTTGCTTCTAATATTAACAAGGATAATTTGGAACATTGGAAGGAGGGAAAGTGACTCGCGATATGGGACAAAGGGAGTAAAAGCAAATGCAGAATTATGTATTGAACAAAATGATAAATGTGCAAACAAAAAACACATGGGCACTGCTCAACCAAAGGAAATAATTAGCTTCTCGCACCAGCTCTTTCACAACATCTAAGAGAGAGAGAGAGAGAGAGAGAGAGAGAGAGAGAGAGAGAGAGAGAGAGAGAGAGAGAGAGAGAGAGAGAGAGAGTAAGAGAGAAAAAAAAAAAGCTTGAGCATAACAAACAGAAAAACAGGTAATAAGGAATAATAGTAAAAAAAAAACCAATACCATGTCAAATTTATAGCACTAACTAGTAGACATTTATGTCATGCTATGAAAGAAAAGTATCCACAGTTTCCATTCTAGAGCATCGTCTTGTAAATCTTCTCAAATAAAGTACTAAATAGAATAAAACTTTAAGTTATTAATGACAAGTATGATTTATATATGACAGCATCCTTAAGTCAGATATATTAGAAGTGTAATTTAGACACTCAAACAATTGGATAAACTCAGGACGCAACTTAGGAAATGTGTTCAAAAGGAAAATAAACGTGCAACCAAAAAGTAAATGGCACAGCTCCACGACAAATGTAGCAATAGTTGATAGAAAGTAATGCACACCGCCCGCCGGTAGAAAGTATCGCCAACTGAGAGAAAAAGTAACACAAACCGCCACCGATAGAAAGTAACATACACCGCCCCCAACTTTTTCGAAAATCCAATAGAAGACAATAGAAAGTAATGCACACCGCCAACCGATAGAAAGTGACGCACACTGCTAACCGATAGAAAGTAATGTACACCTATGCTGACTCTTTCAAAAATTCAATGGAAGGCAATAGAAAGTAACGCACACCGCCAACCGATAGAAAGTAACGTATACCGCCCACCGACTCTTTCAAACGTTCAACAGAAGAAGCTAAAACACGAAGCCTAATAGTCAAAGGGAAATTAAAGAATTAACCACCTCTCGGAAAAATCATCATCTTGAACAATAGCTTCTAGCACAAAGACTAGTAACTTATACACACCAACACGCATCCTCGAAGTGTAGGCCTAACATAAATTTCGCTAACTACACAAGGTTGATGATGGGATTTCCACATTTATACATCAATCTTCTAAACTAGATGTAGATTCTGAAAAATCAACTTTCCTAGAAATAAATACCCATTAAAAATCTAAACTAAAGAATCAAGCATTAGGGATAAACAAGTCATTATTAATACAACAAGGAAAATGTCTTTGCCACCAAACAAATAAATCTGCAACCAAGAAATAAATGGCACCAGTCCTCCACCAATATAGCAACAATTAATAGCAAGTAATGCCACACCGCTTCCCCGCCAACCCACAAAGGGAGAGAATTCGCACTAAACTCCACATGCAACAATCACGACTTGCAGGCTAGTGGATAACCTTTTGACAAGAATTACTATGCCAACTGCACTGCACCGACTAAAATGAACTTAATGTCATTGTTACAGTATAAAACTAATCCACTGAAAGGGAGAAACAAGGGAAGTTCTTTCAGTGAAGAACATTTAATTCATTTCAAAAGCGAGTAAAAACGATGAGAAAAATGTATTTTGACCCAAATTATCTCCATTTGGATGTGCAATCTGAAAATTCATCTACTTCTCCACTAATATGAGTTTAAGCTCATGCTCAAGTAAATCAACAAGCATAAGCTCAAAAACGGAGAAGAATCGGTGCAGGACTAACATTTCAGACACCTAAATTTTTTATTTTGGTGATAAGGAACAAACTCAAATCAACTCAGCAGTGAAAAAGTTCCGTAGACCATTCACATAGGGCAATCAGTAAACAAAACTCCGATAATAGAAGTTAACATGAAACTCAAATGAGAAGAAGTAAAGCAATACCCAATACTTAAGAGAGATGAAGTCAACGAGCGATTGAGAAGGCGGACAACCTAAGCTAATTTGCTTAGCAGCTTTTATCTGAGCAGTCTCCGGATCCTCGCGCGAATCCCGATCAGAAACGCTGATCGCTAGAGCTAATTGAACCTGAAAGTCCTCTTCCAGCAAGCCAAAATCAGATGAATTCGCTGTGGCATTGGCATTACTTGCATTCTCCGAGGATTCCAAAGCGGGTGGAGTAGATGAGGAAGAAGCTGATGCTGTTGGCTCAGTCGAAGTCGACGCTTGTTGCTGCTGCAGCGGCGTCGTGTCCGACCTAACATCACTCAATCTCCGGTGGTGAGGGTGGCGGTCGGTTAACGCGCTACTTCCACTGCCACCACCACCGCCGCTGCCTATGTGGAATTTACGCAGTAAATGCTTCACCTTCGACATCAAATCTTATCTAACGAAAACAATTAAACGGAAAAGCAAAATCAATAAATGAGAAACTCTTCTGAATCAATATGTGAGTTTGAATATGGATATCTTTTTGGAACCAAAAAAAAAAACTTGTTTGTTAAGCTTCCATTGGCAGTATAGTGCTTGCACAAGCAGTCAACTGCGGACCCAAGTACACAAGATTGCTAAGGCGATTGTCCGTGTATAATATAAGAGCCTATATATAAAGGGAGAGTACGCGGAGCAACGGATAAGATTGATGGCTTCGACCAGCAGAAACAACCACTTGCACAAAGTGTATGATAAGGCTGCGTATATCAGATCGTGAAGCGATCCGGCCCTTTCTCGGACGCTACGCAAACGCATGAGCCTAGTGTACCGGGAACGTCCTTATTTTGAGAGCGGACTTTGAAGCAACTGGTAAGTTTGCTGTTTTGGGACATTCAGGTCACAGGTTCTAGCCACAGAAACAGCCTCTTGCGCAAAGTATAGGATAATGCTACATACATCAGATCGCAAAGAGATCTAGCTCCTCCTCAAACTCTACACAAACGCAGGAACTTAGAGTACCGAAAACGTCCTTATATATAAAAGAAACTTTATAGTATTTAAGTTATATTTTTTAGTTTTTTTTATTACTTTACTTAAACAGGTAAAAAAAACATTTCCAGTGCACACCAATAAAAAGTCAAAGTGTATGAATCGTCTGAATTGACCGCATCCTCTTTCTGTTTTAGGGATGTTTAAATACTTTATAGTTGTTTATTAAAATAAAAGTGATGCGTTTGGATAACAATTTTGATCAATAATTAAGTGTTTACTGAATTAAATGCTGATACTTAAAAAAGTACAAAGTAATTATGAAACTCTAATTTTGTAAATTGTTAGTTTTTTTTTTTTGATATAAGTATAAACATCCTAACTTATGCAAGTGTTTGCATACCAGAAAAATCTCTAAGGTTTCTTTTCGTTTTTACATTAAATAAATTAAAGAATCATCTATTTACTTTAATAAACTTGTATAGTAAAATCAATTGATAGCTTCTGTTCTTTTTCTTATTCCTTTTTTAATTTTTGATCTTTTATTTTGACGAAGTAAAGTAAAATTTTAATATATATATAATATAAAATATCCAATGTGAACTCATTTTAACTGTCGTGGCGTATTTCTTTAATATAAGGTAATAAATTTTTATAAATTGTATCATTTAATTAATATAAAAGTTATTTTCCCCATTATAAAAAGTATAAAAATAAGAAAGATGTTTTGAAATTATAAACATGTTTTGATGATTTACATAAGTTAAAAGTGCAAAAAATTTCAAATAAATTGACAAACAATACCTCCATCCTAAAAGATAGCAAACTCTCCATCTCAAAAGATAGAGAGTTTGATTCCAATGAGACTCCAGTTAGATGGTAACATACATATATGTGTCATAATTGTCTATCCCATTCTTCTCCATGGGTATAATAAGGATTCCCTAGCCTATATAACATAAGCCTCCTGCTAGATGCTTACCAATAGGAAAAAATTGCACCAAAATGAGGAAGATCCTTGGGCCAGGCCTTACACATAGATTTCTGCTTGAAGGCAAAAGTTACCCTGTCACCATGACCTCTACATCATCATCCATCACTGAATTTCCAACTTCATTCCCTCCACCAACTTTAAGGTTGCATACCACGTTTTCATGGTGGTCAGACTTTACATGCTTTGCCCTTGTCTCTCCAGCTTCAAACATCCCTTCTTTGCGTTTTCTCGTTCCCTCGATAAAGTTAGTGTTCCCTGTGAAAAGTGGTTCAAACATCTCCTGGTCCATATCAACCATGTCTTTGTTAACATTGTCATCTATAGAGTTAGTCAAAAAGCTTCCCCTCAGGTTGTGAGCACATTTGTTGTGATTGAAAACCTCAAAGCCTGATGTTGATCTTGAAACGGCAAATTTGTTGAGTATCGATGATGTGTCACGATCAAATACTTCAAGACCTTCACCTTGAAGGATATATAACCAACCTGTGAATAATGCAAACTGACGTCACAATTTTGCTGAAAAAGCAGCAACAGAGATACCAGTAACCATATGAAACGCCTATCAAGATCCTGAATGTTAGCCTCAACAATGAAACTCACACAAGCATTGATGGGAAAGGCACCAAAGAAACTGATGCTGTTCTTAGTAACAGTCACAATCTCCATAAAACATAGCTCACGGGAGCAGGAAAATTTTAGAGCACATAATTATTGAGTAAATAGACAGAAAATTCAGAAACAAGGTGGTTAGGATACACCTAACAAAAGACGATAGATGATCTGATTATAAACAAGACTGTCTTAAATCAGGTAGATTCCTGGGAAGTCCCAGTTAGAAGTGCAAGACTTCTTCCAAATTGAGTAAACAGCGAGGACCCAAAAGTTGCATATGTTCTTGGCTCATCCTCACCTTAATGAGACGAATTTTCTTGATGTGAATTCAAGAAAAAGTAACCAAACCATATTCTAAAAGATAAAACTTACCAAGTCCTAACTACGTACAAAGTCAGGAAAATGCCTACAACGTCCAGGAAAAATAAAATTCAACACAAGCTATCCCTAATCAACCAAAACAATATACAGCATCAGCATGCTTCTGTCACAGAGAGATGAAATTTCCCCATATAATAAGCATCTGAAATACACACATTTTCTGGGATAAGCCAAAGGTTGAGAAGGAAAGCAACTCACTGATGACATCTCTTGGGGTGGTATTTTGCCTACTTTTCTGCGCAAATCCATCACAACTAGAGACCCATCCAATCAACTGATTCAGTAGGTGAGAGTTATCGAAGGCATTGGCATAGGAAACAGTTCTTCCATGATCAGATATTTCCCTGTCATGAGTGTTTTTCACCATTATTGATGTATTCAAGAATGCCAGCAATGAGTCCCTGCCAGGAAAACTAGGTCATACCTAGCAAACTTTACAGCAGCATCTGCAACTAATGCCCATATGAGAGCCAAACGGTTAAGATGGTTGCCATGTAGCCGTAACCATCTATCGGAATGGAGAAATGAATAGTCAACCAACATGACAGCATCATAAAGAATCTTCCTTAGAAGAACTGCCTTCTCAGAACCCTGCATTTCATTGTAACAAAGGCTAACAGGTTAGTGAGTAAACATGTCACCCATTTCAGGTAAGATGCCATACATTTTTAATATTGTGAAATGTTGACTTTACGAACAAGAAATTATTACTGCCACACATATTTGGTGAATAGACAACCATTATCATGAAATCCATATTGAACCAGTCAAAGGTCAAAATATCGTTCCAGCCTCAGTGGACAATCCTGTACAAAAAGCACTTACTAACCAGTGGAATGGTGACTGAGAGCGTTGGCTCCAAAAGCATCCTAAGAAGCACATCTGAGAAGTAGCAAATAAAAGAATCAGGATTGTGCATGGGGCTCTCATCAAAAATAATAGAGGATCACAGTTTCTAACACAGATATCGAGAGTTAACTTCTCCTAGTTTTACAGATCACAAACTAAATTAAATTAATGATAACTTGTTCGCAGTCAAGAGAAAAGTAAATAAAATGTTCAAGTTTTATCAATTTTGGCAGGAACGAAGTGTTTCTATTAGCATGTTGCCCAACTTTTGACCTAGCCAAGCCAGTAAAATTCAACAGGAATGAGCATTGTCCATCTATTTCTGTACTAAAGAAGCAACATACCAAGCTTCATCGCACATACTCCGTACACACCTCGAAATGACTGCAAACGGAGCTGTAAAATAACGCACTCCAATAACAGCTTTTGCCCAGGATAGAAACGTTACACAGTCAACCAGAATTCACAGCAAAGAAAAGGAAGCACTTCTACCAAAGCATACTGTGCAAGAATTTAAATGGCATTAAAGTTTCAAACCTAAAAAGTAGCAGCTCTTGAAGCCTTCGATTGTCTGAACAGATAAAGTTTGTAAACATGCCTGTATCTCCTCTAGCTCAACCCCTGTATTAAATCTCAGACACAACCGCAACAAAAACAACTCAGACAGAACTATTCCAGACAAACTCTGGATTCCACATTTCTTATCAATTCCTTGTAAAATTTCACCACTCAGAAATGGAAAGAAAGCCTTCAACGTGTCTGTAAAATCAGAAACCTCTGTTTGGCTAACTCGGTCAATAGTCAATGCCCCAACCAGATCATCAAAACAAACCACCGGATGATCAGAACTATTTTCATTTTCAGAATCATTGCAACAACACACAGTAACATAACTAATCATTTCTTCTATCAAATCCTCTACGGCTTTTTCCAAACACATCCCCTTTGTCAAAGAATCGCAAAGAATGTTATACACTTCATATACAATTGGAGCAAGTAATGCGATCTTCTTAGTCCCATTACTCAACGGAGAACACGAAGTAAGTAGCCGAAATAAGTCCCTAGCAAGCAGCAGCTCTCCACCAAAACTGCCATTCTGGTTTAATTTGGCAGAGTGAAGAGTGACTGCTGCATAAAACCAGGAAATTTCTAGAGGCGGGTCGAGCATTGTTTGAATTTTTCGGAAGAAAATCGACTCAAAAGCAGAGAAATCCGAGTTTCCATTGCGATATGCAGCTGAAAAGTGTTTAGCAGATTCTTTTATCATGCCCTGATAGTCCTCTGTTTGTGAGTTCATTGGAAACTATATTGCTTTTTTTGGGGTCTGCAAACGGAAATAACGGAGGGTAACAGCTTGAATTATATGTGATTCGACTGATGGAAAGGATATTTAGAAATGAACAGCTTGATCTGCACGCTATTTGAGAGAGAAGAAGGGAGGTTAGTCACTCGGGTTTAACATTGTATAAACCCTAATTTCGGTAAGGAAGAGGAAGTGGGAGGGAAGCTTTTGACTTTCTTGTCACGTTATAACGGCCAGTTCTTCATTTTGTTTGTATCCTCACTTTTTGAATTTTAAAACACGCTTGCCGCTTGGCCACTGACCCCGCCCTCCGCCCGCCGCGGCCCGCCCGCCTCTTCATATGTAAGCCACGTTTGAAGTCGCAAAATAGACTCCAGTTGAGTTAAAAATACAAACTCAACCAATCAATCATTACCCAATATATCTTAACGGCAACAAAAACTATTATTAGAGTCTGAGGATGGTGAACGGTAGACAAACATTATCTTAATTCAGGGTTAGAGAGTTTGCGGCTCTTTATATATATATGCATTTAGACTTCAAACGTTTCTATTATGTAATTTGTTGCTTCCAATAAGACCTAATGAATAGGTAATTTTTTTTCCAATTTGATTGATTTTATATTCTTTGAACTGAAACTCCGACAAGTATAAGCATACAGTTTTTGAAATTTCTAGTACAAATATAAACTTACATTTTTAGTTAATACAATTGAATTAATATTGTCTTATAAATAAAAACATATTATCATCCCAATAACGATTAATTATATGTTTATTTTATAGCTTATATCAAATAAAGACCACCATGTTCTGTTATCCTATCATCCCAATGACATAGTGTGTCTATAGACCACTATATTCTGTTATCACTATGTTTGTGTGTGTGTCTATAGACCACTATGTTTCGTGATCATTTTACAAGTGTATGTATTTAGACACACACATACATATATAACCCACAGAGAAAAATATGTGCATGTATGTTTATTATTTTACAAGTACACACATATATATATATATAATCAATGAAGATTGGTTCAATTAATAAAGTTCGTTCATTTTGATTTGTAAAGTTTTAGGTTCAACTCCTCTTCCAAGCAATCCTTTTGTAACCAAAAGAAAAGTTTCTAATTCCTAATTCACATACCGTAAGCCAAAATATGAGGTCTCTATCATCTGATTTGCTACAGGTAATCTTATGTTCCTGGCTTATTTACTGTGCTCACACCATTTCTATTATGTTTGTTTATAAGGTTTTTTTTTTCTTTCTTGCAATTTTTGAACATTAGAGGTAGGGCTGTAAATGAACCAAGCCATTCGGTTGTTCGGCTCGTTTGTTCGAGCTCAAACTCGAGCTCGGCTCGGTTAAAAGGTTAATGAACAGAGCTTGAACACCTTTTTCTGTTCGAGCTCGGTAAGTGGCACCGCCGTTTAAAGTGTTCGGCTCGTTAATGTTGTTTGTGAGTTAAACGAACTAAGCTTGAACAAGTAAATATGTTCGTTTAAATAAACGAACAAGCTCGGCTCGTTCACTAAGTTAAATAAATAGAGTTTGAATAACGCAATGCTCGGCTCGTTCAGCTCGTTTACAACCCTTCAGAGTGTTATCGAGAAAAGTGGCAAACATTGAGTTTTTCTTTTTTTTTGACAATTAACCCCCAATTTTTCATAAATATCTTTATTAAACCCAAAAATCCCTTGGATGTTCTTCCTCTGATCCATTTCTATCCACTCACTGCTTTTTCAGATTCTCAACTCTGCTTTCTTCACCCTTCTCTCATGGCCGCCGTGCTGGAAATCTCAACTGTTCCGCGGGCCTCCGCTTTGGCATCGGCTGTTTCTGCTACTGTCTCCTCCTCCTTCTCCTCCTTTTCTACTCGGCGGACTTCCTCAATCGGAAGTCCTAACAGCTTAGGACTTAAGATCCACCAAGCTACTCGCTCTTCTGCCTCCTTCACTTCCGTCTCCATAATCCGCCGCCGTGCCGGTCGAATCGTCTGCGATGCTCAGAATGCCGCTGTTCAAGGTCTGTAATTTAGTTTCAGTCTTGAAGTTGGTTAATCTGTTTTTTACATAGTTCTTTTATTGAATCTGGAGCTCAATTACACTCATTTACTCTTTATGTGAGTGGTTTTCTCAGCTATTGGCCGTTAAATGCTGAAAGAATTTGCCTTTTTTATTATGTTTTATGGAATTTGAGCTATGTGGAGTAAATGGTGATGCTGGCTACTGAGTTGAACTGTTAAAATGAAGATCTGTATGTGGAAATTTAAAGTATCAGAAGTAATTAAAGATGTGTGCTTTTGCAGTTTTCTGTTACTTACTAGACGTGGTGCTTGAAACGTTAATGAAATTAGAGAGTTGGATTGGTGATAGCATGATAGTGGATTTTAATGACTGTGCTGGATTCTAAACAAAAATAGTTAAGACATGAAATAAATTTTTTCAAAACAATTGACATGGCTGGGAACTTTCTCCAGTCTCACATGAGAAGCTGCAAGCTGAAAGTCTGCAAGAATTCATGTCCAAATTGTTTCAAAAGTGACCCAATTAAATGTGGGAGATGAATTTGCCCAGAATGTTGGAAAGGCTAACGTAACCATACATCCTTACTTTTTTTTTTTAAAAAAAAAAACATCTTCCTCGTACGATTGCTATGCTGTTGCAATCTTCAGCATATATTCATTATTTCTCTGGAAAAATTTGCACCTTGAGTTAGCCTGCGTTGAATTAGCCCGCATATTGATTGTTTGTTAGACTATTCTATTTGCTGGTGATGAGAATAAACCTGTGACATTGTGTTTTGCTTCCAACTTACTGCAGTTGCACCTATCAAAGAAGATACATGGCAATCACTTGTGCTTGATTCTGATTTACCTGTCCTGGTAGAGTTTTGGGCACCTTGGTGTGGTCCGTGCCGCATGATTCATCCTGTCATTGACGAGCTGGCAAAAGAGTATGACGGTAAACTTAAATGCTACAAGGTGAACACTGATGAGTGCCCAAATATCGCTACGCAATATGGTATCCGGAGTATCCCGACTGTAATGATTTTCAAGGGTGGCCAGAAAAAAGATGCTACTATTGGCGCAGTACCTAAATCAACATTGGCTTCTAGCATAGAGAAATTCTTGTAATTCTTGTAACAGTGACATATTTGTGGAGATCAATTTGTCGTCTGGCTTTGTCCTTTTCCCTTTCTTTTCTTCCCTGTTAATTATCATATGTTTCATGAACATAACCAATAATCATTAGTTGCTTGTATAGTTTCTGGTTCTTGTATCCTTGCTTCTTCATGATGATGCTAGTTGTTTCTACCTAGTGAAATCTTGGTATTTATCTTATGTGCCTGCCTAATGGGTTGGATTCTACTAATTCCCTTGCTCTCTCCAACCCCCCCCCCCCCCCCCCTCTCTTCTCTTCTTGTTCTAATTCCTTTCCTATTTATTGGTTGAGCTTTGTTTGATTCAAATGTTTCCACGGATGGCTTGACGCATGTTGCTTACAAAGCTGGTGCATAGCGAGAAACCATTGTTTTGTGTCTTGTATTGTGCCTGAAGTGTCTATGGTAGTTGCAGTGAAGTAAAATCAAGAGCTGATGAAGAAATTCACCCAAATGTTGAATTCCTCTGGAGAAGAAGGACAGTCAGATGACTTGTGGAAATTTTTATGGATGTCCAAGGGAATAGAAAAATTTGGATGATAATTTCTGAATTACAGAGGACTTGGAAATCAAAGCTTGCATCATGATCAGCCCCAAGTCTGCAAAAAGGCAACTGAAATGAGACCAAGAAAAAGTATTAGATTATGCCTTAGGACTTCATGTTCCCTGCATGCTTAGTTGTTGAACATGACAACATAACAAATAATTCTCAGATGGGATGCACTACCCAACTTGGCAACCAAACAGCTCATGACCCCTACCCTATGTACTTTTTCTTTGAACTTGGCGGCTACAATTGTACAACAACATTACTTCATTGACTGAGTATAAAGAGGTCGGATGTACGTAACCATACTTATAAATTAGAAACATACAAAAGTTGTTTCCTGATGATCCATAATAAAAATTGCATCAAGCTATGTCGATCAACTGTTACTTCACAATATAATAACCAATATAGTGAGTTATTTTGATTTATTCTATCATATTACAAAGTCAAAATAGAATGTGTCGTTGACTCTATTGTAACATATTCTATATATACATGATAGTTAGATCATAAAATGCATTGTCTATCAACATCAGGATAAGTAATGTTGTACCAATAAGTACTATTTGTACAACACTAGCATCCCATGGGCGAAGAAAGGACATAAGCTCCATGGAAGTCCCGGAGGCAAGCGGCAGTTGATGCTGATGGTAACAAGACATTGTCATTTGCCTGCTTCTCCTTGATTACGGTTCGAAGTGGATAGATGTCTCGCGCGTATTCTTTTGGCTATCACAGCCTTAGGGGCTACTCAAGAGCGTTGAAAGACACTAGGAAGAACCACATAAGCTATAGACTGCTCCATTCATGGTGCACTGGAGTGACTTTACTATTTCGCTTCTCCATATCTTCCAAAGAGACTCTCACTAACACACTAACACATCATATCCCTATTATTGTGTCATTTATGCAGGTACATATAGAGCCGGGGTCACACTAAAAGCGAACTCTCTATCCTTTGGGATAGAGGTATTATTTGTCGGCCGCTCACCTTCCCCGGACCCTAACGATAGCTTTAGATATCGTTGAGATATACTGAGTATGATTGATTATTTGATTGATATCTTCCAAAGGAAATGAAGAGGATTATAGATCTTTCTCTTCGTCAAAATCTTTGTTGAGATGGCATACCATTTCAAGGTTGGGGTAACTAAAGGTTAGATATCCGTGCATTGTTTATGAAGAGATTATCTCGTTATCTTTTCTGTATAACACGTTTAATGGTTGGCTTCACTTGAGTTAGTCTTGCATTGTTTACGAAGAGACTATCTTGGTTTTTTTTTTTTTTACCTGCATGACATGTTTTTTTTTACGTACTCAAGGCTGCAGGTAATGTTTACAGGGAGGAGACAAATGCCTACTTAGATGCCTTTGTTGATTTTAAGTTGAATCTAGATGCTCGCTGTGTTACTCTTTGGGAAATGTGTTTGCTGAAAAAAATACACTCTTTCTGTTTAGAAAGTGCAGACCCAGTTTCTTCGAGTTGAAGGCAGACGAATTATTCACTTACTAATCAACTCTGTCACAGCTAAATAGTTTCTCAACGTCTTGACTTCAGTATACTGATTACTTCATATGGAGTACTGCAAAGGGCAGATGCTGATTTACAAAGCAACTGGCTAAAATCTCTCTTTTTGTTACAACAAAATCAGCAGATCGTACTTTGCTAAAACGCTAGGATCATAACTTTTCTGCAAAGAGGGAATGATGCGTATCCGGTGTTAACGAGCCAAACCGAGTCACATATTATGTTCTTTTAATTCGGATTTGTTTAGATTAACAAATGGTTCGACTTGGTTTGTTTGTTGTAACGAGTTTCAAAATCTGTTCAAATTTGGCTTGAAAACGCTTTAACTCTTTAATGAACCGAACAATTCGCGAACAGTTTCACTTGTTTTAGTAAATAGATCTAATTAAGTGTTCGAATTTAGCTCGTTTAATTAAAATTAATGAACGAACTCGAATTAAATTCAAACTGTTTACGAACAGTTTGATTCGCTGAACACCCCTCGTGCCCCGTGGAATTCATACTTCAAAACGTTAGTAAAACTCTAAGATCGTGATCTTTTTCATGTAGAGAAGAAAATTACCTCTATGGAACTAGAACTGTCGACATGGATTACCAATTGAGCAGCTGAAAATCACCCTCTGGTAACTAGTCATATGCGGGTCTCTCAACACCTTGGTTGGACCTGCTGGCATATGTGCAGAATCCACTCCATGAGCCCATCCAGAGCGCCAATCTTGTCTTCCACAAGGTTCGTGCGGAAAAGATAGCTCTCTCTGGGTTCGTCACCTTCTTTAACAAGAAGAGGCAGCTGATAATATGATGGATCCTTCTCCCTAAGTTTTGCAAGTAACCTATGCAGCTTTCTTGACATCTCATTGTCTTGCTCACGAAGGCTTACCTAATTTCAACGGGGGAAGAAAATGCACTAGTCGATCAGGATCAACTTAAAAAAAAAAAAAAACTAGTTAAACAGATTTTGTTTATGAATAGATTAAATAACAACTGCAATTAATATTTGACGGCAAAGGTGATTTCGTAACCAAGCGGAAAGCCTGCTATGTAGCTACAAGACAATTGATTAGACAAAGAAACACACGTACAGTTAACACACGGTACTAATGATGAGAAAAGGCTGAGTATTGTTGCTATGTAGGCATGTACTAATTCGCAGGGGAAGAAAAGCAAACCTCTGAATAATCAGAAGAAAATGCCTCTCCAAGTAAACTGAAAGTTACATCAGATGGCAGCATTCTTCCAAACCAGATAATAAATCTGAATCCGTCATCGTAAAGATACAGTCCTCTCCCATCTAAGCTCTCCGCAGAAAGTGGCAAACTCTTGCACATCTCACTGAAGTTGTCAATTTGAGATTTCTACAGAAGTGATACATCAATGTAACTTCGGCAGAAGCATGAAACCAAACTCACATAAGAGGACGCAGTAAAGAAAGCACAAAATACATATATAGAGAGAGAAGGAAAGACGATGAGAAACTTACATTTTGAAGATACTGATCCACTCTAAACAAATTCGGGTATAGGAGCTTCAGCAATCTCTTAACAGGTAAAGTTGACATAGCGTTTCCCATTGCGCAGCAGGCGTCAAGCTCGGTGTCAGTATTTCCCCCTCGGAGGGGAACCGATTTGCATAATGCTAATCCATACAAGGGCAAAAACTTCAGCGTTTCTGGATAAATCATCCTTGCTCCAAGGCAACGGTCTCCACCAAAAAGATTCTGATATTCCCGGAGAGCCATGATAATTTGATGTTGGATAAAACCTCGAGCTTTTTCCAATTTCTGGGACATACTTTTCTTGATGGCTACACAGGTTTCAAGACATAATTATAGTAAATGTATTACGTCCTGGCTGGTCAATAAATTAACGGCGGAACATATTGTTTTCCACCATATCATCCTTTTGTGAGGGGATGGTACCAGAAGAAGAAAGTTACCTAACGCGCAAAACAAAGTGATAATAGCACCAATGTCAACATGTTGGTACATAGCTTCTATATTAGCAACAACAGGTACTGCTGTTGTATAAACTCTTGTACGCCTTTCTCCAGAAGATGATGTGTATCTTATGATAATCAAGGATATTTCAACAATCTCAATTCAATTTAAGCTTGATCAAGGAAGTCCTCAAGCAATAAAATAATGGCTGTCATAACCAAGCTAGTTTGTGGCCATGTGGCTCTACTTTTTAAACTCAACAATAGAAAAGATAATTTATGTACATCCGTACATATACATGTGCATGTATGTGTACATGTATTCATAAGCTAATCCAAAAATTTCAAATGAACGAGAGGACATTCAGGTAGCTACTTGGATACAAATAGATCACACCCTCCGCAAATTTACAGTGTAAACTATGGCCATTATCCTGTACAATTAGCCCCTTACTAAAATTAAAATCCGAAGTCTCAAACTTGTAGTCATCCTTCAAATCCTATCGGTAAGCAGGATTCCTGACAGCGGTCTCTCACAGGTTCTGTTATGAAGGGGCTCCTGTGACCTCCAAAATCATAATTTTGTTGTGGTTGGAACGGGTTTAACCATGGGGAATATCAGATAAACTATATACCAATCATTAAAAGCAAATCATGATGGATCTTTTAGTGAATCATACACGCTGGAGGCTATTCCTGCTAGACGCTACTAAGAAGATTCCCATGCACTGGTAGCTCTCTCTTTCATTCATAGAAAGGAAGTATCAATTTCAAAGGGTAACCAGAAGAAACATTTTAGTACTTGTTCCTAAAGGTTTACATTGTGGAAAAGCTTCAGAAGCTGAATTCATACAAGATGTAGAGAAACTATGCAACTAATATAAATATTTTCTGGATTCCATGAGTTATTGATCCAGGGGAAAGAAATTGAAGGAAATAAAAAAGGAACATTGCAGAGAAAGGACACAACTACCTGGGTGATTATTCACGGTCCTAGTCAGAATTTAAAGGATACGTCAAAGAAACTTGGAAATATGCATCCTGAGGAGTAAGCAACGGCTCTTGAAGACATA
The DNA here is from genome assembly GCA_036186865.1 of Eustoma russellianum. Lineage (NCBI taxonomy): Eukaryota > Viridiplantae > Streptophyta > Magnoliopsida > Gentianales > Gentianaceae > Eustoma > Eustoma russellianum. The sequence goes on along the minus strand of AP025061.1, from coordinate 2,104,500 downwards.
ACACGGCTGCAAAAGCTTTGTCGCAGTCAATTGGCGGGAGTGAAACTGAACCACTGTCCATTGACAACAAACTCCCAATAAAGTTCAAGCGCACACCTGATAGCATGATAAACAAATTATGTTCACTGAAGGACGGCAGGGGTTATCCTTGCAGTTTAAAATACACACATCAGATTTTGAATTTACAGTGGCTTACCTTTTGTGCATGACACACGCATGACAGGGTCCCATGCTGACTCTCTTGTAAGATTTCTACTCAGTTCATTCCTCAATTTCTCTTTATGCAAAGCAGACTGGAATTTTGGGTAGTAATACACTTGACCACCAGTATACTTTGAGAGGGAGCCTAGATAAGATTAGCATATAGCATAATTAGTAGCATAATACAAGATAAGGGGACAAATTCCTTGATGGGAAAGAAAACTGGATAAGTTAAGGCAGAGCATAAGTACTTCGATAACGCCTAAAGGTCCATTTACATAAGGTTTAATTAGATAGCATCTTGAGTATTATTTTCTCTAATCTAAATTACGCAAGGTGTATGTGATCTTTCAACCAAAGAGACATAAAGAACTGTGACTAGGTTGAATAGTAGTCTGCTGATCTGTTGTGCCTTTAAGACAATATTTGAGCAAAACTGATCAAGGCATAATCGTTACTAACACAACATTCTGACTAAAGAAAAATGATATTCCACAGTGCGGGCATTAATATTTTTAACAGATTATGTTTCTCAGTGTGAGAATAAAACGTGAAAGTCAGATTGAGAATGCATGGACTTACACGGGGAGAAAAGAGATTGCAAAAATTCCTTACATTCTCTTTTCTCCCATCACTGGTCCATATCTTGCTTATCTCATTTTTTGAACTTGATATCATTTTTATCTTCACCTGCCCATCATACTATACTTCAATGATAATGCAAGCTGCTTAATCTCTCCAGCCTTTAACTTTTGGGAGGGCACAGGAAAATGGAAATCCTTAAAATAATAACATGTGCTGTATTAGTTTAATTCACTTGTTAACCAAAAATGAATTTCAATAACCCAAAATCACATAACTGCAAGGGTCCGTTGGTGTATTACACAACCATGTCCTGATACTCCTATGACTGTCCTAAACAAGCTTAGGTGGATAAACTACAGACAGCAACCTATAATTATGTCAATTAACAATTTATCATCCGATCGAAATTTCCCTGCTGTCTTTTAGGAAGTCTTTGCATGACCTGGTGAAGGAAATAAGCCAGAAGAGTAAAGTTTGAAGCTAACTAGACTGATATGCAATCATAAGAGAAAGAATCATTATTCTGATAATACCCAACTAATTCTATACATCCCGAATGAATTGTGAAGAAGTTCCTAGTTTATGGAATAATGCTATAGACATGGAACCAGAAGGAATTAACGTAGAGCTACTGTAGATCATTAAAAGCATGGGCCAGGACTTCAGCGACGTGATAAAGATAACAACAAATGGAAAGGAGATGTACAAAACGTAACTGAAAATATGAAAAGATTCAGAAGTAAATCAGAAAACCAGAAATTAGATCATATTCACACACACCTAGGGAGGCAATATCAGTGTAATTATCGCTGAAAGCAAAAAGATCTACACTGACTTTGTTTGTAGCAAAATCAGAAGCCATCTGTTCAAAAAATGGATCTTGTGGTAATCTCAATTTTTGCTCTACATCTGTTCCATAGACATGACGATCACCAGACCGCAACATTAAACGGCCAATGCCAATTGATGGCAGTGTATGTTGGAAAATTAACAATCTTCCACTAGCTTTATTCTGCGCAGGGAGTAGTAGTCATTCTATGATGTATACACCAAGTCATTCACGTGGGAAAAAACATGTCTAAGGGTTTGAAGATTTAATATGACTAACCATGGTCATAAGTGCTGCTTTGACTGCAGGACCAAAAGCTGACTCCATATCCACAGAGTTCTGAAACATTAAAGATAAGCCATCTAGTAAACCATCCACCAGAGTTCTGGATTCATCCAAGTTGACAATCAAATCAGCTGGCAATGGAACAAATATATCTTCTAGGTCTGGGATCACTACCATTTGAGGCTGTGTAGACGTTGACTGGAGCAAAATAATATCTAAAATTAATCAATGGGGAACTCGTGAAGTCAAAATTGCCATATAACACATTCCCCAACAATATGTCAAAATACAATCAACCACCTTTAAGTTGTACAAGTGTATTTCACTGTCAAAAGTAATGAAACCAATTTGAGTTTTGGGCATTCCTGACAACCTATCCAAGCATGATTTTATGGTATCTGCTACTACCTGTAAGAGTTGAAAACTCCAACATAAGTCATTTATAAAAACATGCTAAAGAAAGTACATCACAGACCAATGAACAAGAACAGCCCAACAAAAAAATTATTTCTTTAGGAAAAAGAAAATAAAATTCCAACAATGTTATTTGGTAGTGAAGTAGTAATTTGAATTTTGAACTGTGATTTTTCTATAAGATCTGATTGCACAGAGTTTAAGGAACAACACAAAGGAAAAGAAGTGCATGCTTAAAAGAAAATTTAGGCCAAAGACTTACCTCTAGCAGGCCACTTCTGACAGCATATACTGATACATCAATGAGAAAAAGGTATAGTGGTTTGGATGGATGCTCCTCTAGGTATTCAGGTGAAGTGTTATATTCCACGCTGACATTTTTCAACTCAGGTTGTTCAGCTAAATCAATCTGTTCTCTACTGAGGTCTGGATGGGCACAATAGTCCAGTGGCACTAAAATAATGCCATAACTAATTATCGTGATGCTTTAAAGTGAAATAAAAAATTTATCAAAGAAGTATAAAACCTTCTCAAATTGAAGGGACATATAATAAGAGGCAAATGGAAAAGATACACAGAAGCTAAGCTGGAAAATAAAATCTCCTGCCAGTTTGTATTTCCATATTGTTAAGGAATGTGTCAGAAATTGGCTTGCTGATCCATCCATTGTAGGTTTGGCTCATTCAGTTATATCAGGTTCACTTCAACAATAGGATTCACAAGGTTAGAATGCAGGATGCTATCGTTCCATGCTATATTGTTTGTCTAAGTAACCAGAAGGATATGTTTTGATGTCTTCAGTGATCTGTTAATATGTCGATTTGCCTAAGGTGTAAGTACACCTCTATACGACCTTAAGTGAAGTAGTGTAGTCCTAAGATTCTTGTAGATCATATGCTTATCCACTGTTATTAGGTCTTAACTTGGCATAAACCAGTTACACGGCATAGCATTACTATTGAATACACCCAAGTTCAAAGATAAACTATACTATTTATGCATGTTAAGCCCAATTCATTACCGAAGTTGACAAAAGCACAAAAGTTGCACTGCCAATTTTGTCCACCAAGTGCAATGTATGGATTCCAGTAGGTGCCACAATCTGTACAATGAGGGATGCCAGATACTTTTCGAATATTTACAACAGGGACTTCCTCCTGGCACGCATGAAACTAAAATTTCAGCTCCCTTATAAGTTATATTCGTTAAATTCAAGAAAGCATTGCCAACCTAACTCACCCCATCAGGAGCTTGAGCCAGAGGACAAATTATTGCCCCAAGAGGCAAATGCCATCTTGAGAGCAAAGAGTTGGAATTTGGAATAGCATACGTCGCAAGCCGAAAATATCTGGAGCCCATTGAATAGATATTGGGAGAAGAGCCTGCCTCTGTGTCTCCTTCCAGAGGCCTTGCTAAGTCTTTTAAGTCAATGCTTGAATTGGTTGAACCTGGACTAAATCCAAATGAGAGAGAACAAAAATTTTCAGCATTCTCCAGAACAGGTCCTATAGGAGGTGCAGTTGTAGGCTGTGCCATTTGGTTGCCTGCGTATGCCTCTGTTGGGGGAGCAACCTGACGTTGTTTGTTTTTCTGAAGCATAGTCAACTGGGTATGCATAACAAGTAGAATCAATGGATGAGATTTCAGATCCTGCAGCTCCATTAGCTTGCTGGATCATTGGTGGGGCAGAAACAAAAGGTGCAGAATACATACGTCCTTGGGTTGATGAAGGTACCTGCACATCTGGCCGCCTATTGGAAGGAGGTGAAGTTAAAGGTTGCCTAGAAGCATTAGTTGCTGACGGCAAGGTGACGCCTAGCGGTCTGGGCTGTTGAGGTCTTATAATCGTTCTGTTTGAAATGAAACCAATAGGCGGACCGACTTGAGGAGACAAAGCTCTCTGCTCCATATATGAAGGCCAAGGCCGCAGTACTTGGGTCAGAGAGGGATGCTGTGGCGGCCCGATGAGAGCAGTTGGAGTATAGGATGAATGTGGAGTTGGAGAAGTGGTACTGCTATGTATACGTGGATGTATAGGCCTGAATTTGTTGATCAAAGGTTGTAAAAGAGATGATAATGAGAAAGATTTAGTGGCCTGGCCAGCAGCAGGAAAATATGTCTCTGGGGCCGTGGATTCCTGACAAACAATATATTCAGATGCTGCTGAAGTAGGTGAAACAGTGAAAGGAAGTCCATAATGTCTCACAGGCATATTTTCGCTGCTTGGCTGTCCAGCTTGAGTGCTTTCCAGATCTAATACTTCCATCTCCAAACACCTATGCTTCAGAAATTTGCCTGCCACAGAATATGCAAGGAGTAAATCACAGCTAATCATGCGGTAATCGAACATACTCCTTCAGCGAAAAACAGAATGAAACTTAACGTCAAATGTAAAAACAAGTACGTACAAATATCAGCAGAAACGCATAAAAAAGGAATTAGGGCAAAGGTAAAAGTTACAACTCAAATATCCGCTCCAAAGCTTCACAATACACTGAATATATCAATCCTAATCATTCGAAGATTGTATGCGTTAGAAAATAGTGGCAAGAGCAGTGTCGAATTTCGTTTCTTAAGTAACAAATCCGAAGCCAGTGCACGAATAGGAATATCACTCAGGTAATACAGCAGCATATTTATCACGGAGTCTACTAAGACTGGAATCACTCACGAAAAACAAAAATAAAAAAATAAAACACCACGCAGCAAAGGGAAAGAACAAACCGTAATCGCTTGGGAGCGGAGCAGTCCGATGCATGAATTGAACTTCAGATTTTCAGAGAATCTGAAGAAGTCTCCAGCCAATTTCAGGGAGTCGCAACGAAGCAATCTCGGAGCAGTATGTCAATACAGGTAATACTGCAGCAGATCTAAACCGATCGAGTATGCTACTAGAGAAAAATTACGAAAATAATATTGAAACCGCTGATACGGGAAAAGAACAACTAGTAATCGTTTGAAAACGAAACTAGTCTATACTTCAGAATTCATAAGAACTCAGAGAATTCGCAGACAACACGGTACAACCGCAACAATAGAGCAGGTGACAGAATTCACAGTTTAAACCTAGGAATGTTGAAAGACAAATACAATAAATAATTGAAACCTTGTGGCTCGATGCAAAGCGTTGCGCTTCGAATGGGAGAACCAGAAGCTTCGTTGACTGCTGACTCCACGAAGCTTGGTAAATGAACTGCAGTCGGGAACTACAAATAAGAGCAACCTGCTTCATAGTTTGGATATCAGCGATGGCCTTGTGAGAATATAAGCGGGAAGTTTGGAGGAGAGAAGTAGCCGGGAGGATTGATGAGGGAGAAGGCGGGAGTAAAAAAAATTTTTTGAACAATTTTATGGCCTTGCGTGAAATTGCCTTTGGGACTTCGGTTGAGGAAAAAAAATGATGCGTTTTAACTTGCGGGGGAAGCAACACCAATTGGCAAACGGCAAGTCATAGATAAATTGTTCATAAGCCGGGAAATTTCTAGAACCCCGAAAAGAACAAAAAGGAAAAGAAAAAAAAGAAGCTGTTATCCTCTTCTAAAGTTTGACAATAAATAAATTTGATGAGGAAAAGTGGGGTAAAGTCAGACGAAAACTGATTTGAGATGAGCAGATTAGGCATGACTTACTAAATTTGCACCTCTCTGAGGACATGGTCCAGGATAGGAGTTCATAGAAGCAGAGGATTAAGATTAAGAAGGTGTAGACAGGATATAAGGGCACCTTAGAGTATACTTAAAAGATTGTATACTTTATACACTTTAGGTTGACTTTGCATTTTTTTTTGTTTTTGTCTTTTGTCGTTCAATTTTTTTGTGCATATCCACTCTTATGACTATATACAGGTACATATAGAGCCGAGGGTCTCACTGGAAGCAAACTCTCTATCCCTTGAGATGGAGGTATTGTTTGTCTGTCTTTTATCCTCCTCAGACCTTAGCGATAGCTTTTGTTGTCTTTGGGATACAGTGAGTATGATTGTTGTTGTTGTATAATAGAAGGTACTTTGTTTTACATACGAATTTCATGAGTAAAAAAAAGCTATGACAAAGGAAAGCCCCAATGTTATTGAAGCTTATAGCTAATGCAAAGGTTGATAGATATTAAAATCAGATATAACTTATGTGGAATCATTGTGCTTCAAATATGAGTGCAAGCAAGTGAAAGCATGGATGGAACTCACAAACCGGTGGCTCCTGATTTCATGAGACAACGGTCTATAGAAGTTAAAGCTTTGCCCAGCATAAGTTCTGAAAGATGAACTTGCAGAAAATTGTATGCTTATCTATATAGCTGTCAATATATTTGCCCTTACTGGAAGATCATAACTTTGTCTGACTTGCAAGAGATTCAAGCAGGTTGCAGAGTTTCCATAATATTCTGAAAACATAATAGACTCCGGGGGCTTGCAGCCAGGAGAAGCTCATATACAAGTTTTACTTTGATTAGCAAAGTGCTCGAGTGTAATTGGAACATGGATGATTCATGGAAGATGATTGTTCATTTCAATTATGGAAGTACCAATGAATTTACTGTATCCAATCACAAATGTTTGATAAAAGTCCGTATCTGATTGTACACGAATCATGGTCTGATCATCATACACCATCAATCTCAATCTTAATCACTACATGGTGGATCCTTTACAACACACATGATCTATAGCAGAAGGTCGGAAACAGGGTACATACATGTATACACATTAGATTTCACGAAAGGAAGGCTTCTGGTTTCTCTCACAACATTCTGCAAGTGATTTTCAGCCTTTCTGCAAGGTTCTATCTAATGTTTCAATAGCTACATGCCCTAATATGTATTCTCTTCCTAATTGGCCATTCTTTTTTCCCCAAAAAAATAAACCAAAATAGAATTTGTCCCTTCTTTGCAACATGATTGATCAAAATCAATCATGTGGCAAAGAAGGACCAGAAGAAGCACCCAACAGATGATTCAGTCTTGGCCGGGCCAAATCCAATCAATCCCTTCTTGCTGGCATGGAGGATGTTCTTGTGAGTTCATCTGAAAATAGCCTAGGTGAACAAGAGGACGAAATAGAAGCGGAGGGCCGCAGGAGAGGAGAACAAACACGACTGGAAGCTTGGTTACCAGCTGCAGAATGGTCAGTTATAACGATAGTGGCTGGTTCCAACTCTATTGCCTGAACGGTATGTTGTATATCTCTTGGACTATATAATGAACGATTGTCATAATCCTCAAGGGACATTACTGTGCTTGTTTCTGTTCGAATAGTTAAATCATCAGGGTAGATTCCCAACTTTCTCCTCCTCCTAGTTGCCACTCCCCAACCATGGATTGTTTCCCTTACTCTCTGTGGAATCAAAGATGCCTTGTAATTTGAACCCATCTGAAAGAGATGAAATAAGTAGCAAACCTCATAAGCATAGAGAACTTGAAAGATCATTTAGTGCACAGAAAAAGAAGATAACAAGATAGGTGTGCAAACATGACTTTAGTTTTGGTGCCTTGTCTAATTCTTAAGTTGTTGATACCAAGTCGGGAAGCAATAAAATTGAGAATACCAAAACGTTATCACAAGAGTCGAACAACAACAACGCATACCCAATATATCCCAGCGACAGCAAAAGCTCTCGCTAGGGTATGGGGAGGGCGAGCGGCAGGTAAATAATACCTCTATCCCAAAGGACAAAGAGTTTGCTTCCAGTGAGACCGCCGGCTCTATAAAGAGTTGAACAAACAAAAGCCAAATAGATGCCTATAGAAGTCGGACACATAATTTCTTGGTTTTGTTGAACATGGCATGTGACATTTATGTTCTTTCTGAAGTGTGCTATTCCCAAACCAATGTACCTGAGTCACCAAAGCATAGAGTGGCAAGGTGCTATAGCTGCATAGAAACTGCCCTGCAAATCTAGTTGAAGGAAAGATACAATGAGTTCAATTTCAATTATCATATTAGAAAGAGTAACGCTGCACCACCACTATTTCTATACCACCAACTTTTCATCGCTATCTTTGATTGGCTTTTAGCTCCTCAAAGCTATAAAAACTCACCAACCAATCAAAACAAGGATGGCAGAATAGTGTTACAGAAATGGTAATATGGATCATTTCCTTGATAGGGATAGATTATGTGACATTTATGACAACTGCGAAAAGCAATCCTTACCCCAAAATTAATCGAACATACACAAGTTTGTGGTTCCTTATAAAGCACGAGTTGTAGCCGAATTGCCACTGTAATGCAAGCACAGCTTCATCAAAATTTAATGAATAAACCAGATAAATTAATAATAACCCTTCTACAACAACAACAACATTACCCCATTGCCTTAGAGGCTCCCGCCAATGGCAGGGTATAACCCATGTGTTATAGACACACCGAGGTTGTTTCCCGATGACACATAATGAAAATTACGTCAAGTTGTGTCGATCAACTGTTACTTCACAATATAAGCAACCAATTTTGTGAGTCATTTTGCTTTATTCCACCATATTCCAAAGTCAAGGAAGAATGTGTCATGAACTCCATTGGAAATGGAAACATAATAATAGCCCTTCTACACAACCTAAATTAGAAGTTTTCTTGATGTCCTTTTACACAGATCAAATTACCAAGGGATTTTCCCCCACACATTCAGTACCCGAATAACTACTAAAGTAATGAAAGGAAGGATACCCAGAACCAGAAGAAAGAAGCCAGCTCAAAGGCATTCTGCAAAAGCAGCACACAGGAAGACATTTGTTATGAGCAGTACTGGAAAATAAACAGGGGTATGGAGAGATCTCTTTTAATTCCTTTTAATTCCCCCTTAGTTGTGTAAGAAAGCGATGCAGGAGACAAAACAAACCTGGAAAAGAACAAAGTGAATCAAGGACAACAACAATTCTGGCTTTTTAAACCAAAAAAGTTCGTCTCGCGGTGTCAGCTTTCCACCAGATGAGAGAGCATTCTCTAACACCAGTGTTGCTATAATATGTTGCAACTTTGTGCCAACAATAAGAACTAGCTGAGACAGAAGAGAACATAACCAACATGTTACAATGAAGCATATACCTACTAGATTTACCAAAAAAATCAAGACTGTAGATCTTTTTTTTTTTTTTTTGTAATTTACATTTCATATAAGACCAAACCTGCAGATTTACAAAAAGTTCTATGGACTGGACCGCCAAGGGGATAGTCACAGCCAAATAGATCCATGTTTCAGTTTACAGTAAAAGTATAAGACTGTAGATCTTTTTTTTTTGTAATTATAAGACTGTAGATCTATGTTTCACTTGACAGTAAAAGTAAAAGAAATATATATATATATATATATATATATATATATATATATATATATATACGCGAGTGGTTTTGATTTCCAGTGATACATGAAATGCTTTTTGCTATCACAAAATTGAAAATACGTATCAATGTACTACTACCAAAGAGAAAAAAATTCAGTTAAATATCAATAGCTTACAGTGACGGGAATTAGTGCAATCCAAAAATAGAGATTTGATCCTGCAAGTGATAGAAAGTTCAGAGCTAGCTCATACTAAAGACCAATGAAGAACTCAATGCTATAGCTTTTTCAGATCCTATGCAATAACATGTTGTACCTTTCACATTGAACAGCATGAAAGCCACAACAAAGCCCCATAGCAGCCCACTATCACAAAATACAAGACGTTGAATAATAAAAGGTACTCTAAGTTATACAGAAATTAAGAAAAGAACGAATGGGCTCATAAAATCATGGACTGACAATCATGATTTTCAAGCCTACTTCACCATGGGAAAAGGAAAACTAATTATGAATCAAGACTTACAGAATTAATATATACAAGGAGTTATGGCCAGAAGCCAAATGAACGTAAAAGGCTACTTAAGCATATTTTATTTTACTAAACTGCAGATAATAGCATTCATGTCCTACATTAGGCCTTGTCGTTCCGCAGATCACATGGTAGGCAAATATAAGAGTGTCTAACAATTTTAATCAAATAAGGGACAAGGATGCATAAAAGTTAAATTAGAGGCTTATATTAAGAAGATATGGATTATGTAATTTCTTTTACCTTACTCCTACAATCCTCTGGAACTCATCCTCCATGGAGCGTACCATGTAGCTGTGAAAATCATATGTTGATGCAAGGTGGTGGTTCTGCCATAGGATTAACAGCACGTGAATGTTATCTTACCTAAATTTTGGAGTCACACTAACAGATTATGAGGGTGATAGCAAACATAACAAACTCCTGACAAATGGTTTTGGCCACAATGAAACTGGAGTATGCAAGACTCCTTTCAGAATAAATGCAGCAACAGAGTCAATCTTAGTGGTACATGTACAAAGGCTCCAAATTAAGTGCTGTTACATCTCAAATCACACTACTTTTTTCTGCTTCCCACATCAGTTCTCAAAGGTTTATTTATCCACAATAGTACCCTCATCTCTTTAGATCAAATACTTCTTATCTTTGTAGGAACTAAATTTGCACTTTAGGTTCCATCTGAGAGCAACTTTTCGTTCCCAGCTTTGCAATTTGACCGAACTAGTCTGGGATGGTTTTAAAGGTGTATACTTTAATTCCTTAATAGGGGGCTAATTTTGCACACTTAACTGAAAACCGTTGGGAATCTTGTGAGGCTCATAAGGGAGTGAGGCTCGGCCCATAAGGATTCATTATCATGTTCTTAGTACTCTGAACTTCAATCGATCATCTCACAAACATCAACAGAGACTTCAACTCAATATTTTCTCCTTTCTCTGACTTTTACGGGAAATATAATAATTTAATTCTGTAAATGAGTATTTGATCAAAAAAGTTATCCCTGCTAAAGATGCAACTTTAAAGATTGGCATAAGTAGCGTATCGCTTAATGTGTAATATGAAGATTGATTTTTCTTTTGTGTGTGTGTGTGTGTGTGTTAAGAATGATGAGTACAAATAAATGAATAATTGTAGAGCAACTCAGCTAACAGTTCAGTTCACACTTAAAATCACCTTCAGAATAAAATCTAAATGCATATAGTAATTAAAGATTAGGCTTTATCTAAGCATAATCAGAACAGGATACATGACAGTGAAAAGTATAAGCTTGTCCTTCACAAGTTGATGACATACCGTGATGAAGCCCTTACGGAGGGTCATGTAGTCATTACGAACCAATGAACGCCCAAATTGCCGAACAAAACATGTCTTCAGATTGATACGAGCAACATGTCCAAAGAGATTAAAAGGTATAATCAACTCATAGATGCCCCAAAAAAATTTCAAGTCAATCAAGGCAGTAGTTTGTCATGCATATCAGATCGTCTTTTTTTTTTTTGTTTTCTTTTGTTCAAGTTTGGAGATCATTGCTTAAATGAAAAAAATTATATTTCAATGAACTCTTCACTCTAGAGATGGTGAAATACAAGGATTTGAGTTATATATACAAGCAACACGTACCAGCCAAATTAGCAAACTAGTTCTGTTCAAGGGACTTGATTCATGGACTCTAACAAAGGTTGACTGCCTCTGCGTCGTCTTTTCTCTGGTTAGTTCTGCATAATCAATAATCAAATAGCAAAATTAACCATAGATTTCAAAATTGCGTTAGTTCTTGGATCTTCTGAAGCTGAAAATCCTACCTTACAGAAGGTAGGAAATTTTTCAAATACCAAGAAAAGGAAAATCTTACTAAACAGGAACAAGTCTGATAAGTTGTGACACAAGGTGTCCATATGCTGGTAATGGCCAGTCAATTAGGCTGAGTACACAAGTATCAAACAGAATACCCAACAAGCATTAGCCATTTTTAACAAGGGTTATCAGAGGTGGAATTCTTGAAGAACAGTTTCCCAGACTCTTGTAAGTGCACTAAGGACAGTTTCCCAGACTCTTGTAAGTCCGTTTATTGAGATAAAAAGAATCTCGAAGAGTTGGAACTATAGCACTGTGTTAGAATACTGTCAGGCACCAAAAAGAAAACTGCTGCTGTCCAGTCTACATAGCTTTTATCTTGGAAAACAAAAGTTCAAGCTGAGAGTGAAACATAGTCAGCCTCATCCAAAAGGTCATTCAATGTACTGCTACAAGGGAAGGCTCAAGACAATCCACAGAAACCTATCCGCCAGCAGAATGACCTTCTTTGATTGGACTATATTTGGACGGCCTGTGCAGGTAACTGTTATGTGTGCAGAAAGAGTGTAGGACCTAGGATACATGGATTCTTCAGACCAGGTGCAGAATTTAACTCTATCCTGTAAATACTGCTCTCTTTTGCAATTTACATTGCAGTTTTTGAATGTAACAATTTTTATTTTTATTTTTTAAATATACCATTTCATTCATAAACCAACAGTTTCTTTTTGAACGTATCAATTTTGAAATTGCTATTACAAGCATCAAACTATTTGTGCTACAAGTAGAAAAAATGCCAAATATTGTACTTCCTTTTGCAATTGCTATTATTAAACTGATACTCAGGGAAAATGATATTTCAAAGCAGCATTATTTGCGTCTGTACAACAACCTGATAGCTTATAGGTTTTGCAATGGGCACTACAATTTCTGACATTGCAAAATAAGTTAACTCCTATTACCCAGGAATAATCTGATACAAATCCCTGGAAATATATATGGGATTACGGGAGTAAGAATGGTACAGGTGCAAATGACTTGAAGCTGCAAAGCTTTAAAACAATGAAGACAGTCAGGATAGCAAGCCAAAGAAGCACAAATTATCTGAATTACCAGCTAATGAGTGATACTCGTCAAGATGAGCCTCATTCTCCCATTTTCTCCAACTGTGGATCTGACAACAAGAAACTATGTGTTTAAAGGCTATACATTACAAACAGAGTAACGAAAAGGCACGTTAAGAAAATAAATCTTCTGAAAGAAACAACAAGATTATAATCAGCGATGAGGAAATCAATCATTTTCTTAGAACTGATTGAATTAATGGGTGCAAACCCAGATTCCAATTTCTTCCAACAGTAACAGATATACAGATGAGAGATACGTATAATTTATCTCATCCTTTTCCAGCCTGAGGCATTCATTCAGATTAAAATTGTGTAGATGATTGCTAATTCCTCTATACTGTTACATGTACAACTCCACTATAGTAACATGGTTTCTAATGTGGTATACAAAGAGAGAGTTTTTGAAACTGGAACTATCAATGGCCCACTGAATCATTGATTAATTTTTGTTCATAATGTAAAATTAGATAAGGATGCCATGGCCTTTACAGAACATGTAGGCCATTTCCTAACTTCTAGGTTGTGACATCACCTTGTCGGCATTTGTGCAAAGGTTAGTAATTCTGCTCTTCACCAAAAAAATTTACTTTTCTGAAAGTCACAGGTAAATTTTGTACTGATGGGCAAACAATCTCCTAACAGCATTTGTTGCATGCTATCAAGACAAAATAGAGTCAATCAACATAGCCAGTTTCTGTTCTATCATCTTGTTCTATGCACATTACGAACACTAAATTAAAAAAATTAGAAAGAATTAAAAAAAGAAAAGAAAGAAGTTTCTACCATCTTTTGTTTTAAACATTTCCACCTAAAAGCTAAGCTCAACTTAATCATTTTGGGTAACCAATCATAACTTCAACCAAAGAATGCTTCTTATGTGCATTGAACTTTTAATACTTGAATGTAACAAAAGAAACAAAAAGCAAACTAGAAAAATGAGATCAGAAGTGGATGTTGAAACTTAAGACCAATCTGATCCCGATTTAGTATATGGGCATGAAATTGCAAGTAAGATTGGCACCTTCACAATTGCCAGCAACATTGTTAAGCAGCTGTAAGCTATATGTGTAACTGCCATGACAAAGATAAAGCGATGCAGTTGTTCAAGGCCCTCATATGACACGAACGACTCATAATTCTGTGGATAAAAACACAATGAAGACATCCATGAATCATCAGAGCAAGTAGAAGGGAAAAAATTTTCAGAAGTGAAACAACTAAGCAAGCATATTTGCCGATGCTCGGAACAAGCATATTTGCCGATGCTCAGAAGTAGAACTAGTAAAACATGAAGATAAGCACAAGTTCAAATTTCACATTGCCGTGTATAACCGGTAGGATTACAACCATTCACCCCTCTCAGGATACTTTCATCCTTACTGTGGTTTATAGCTTTAATGAAAGGAGTAAGAAAAGAGACCTATGGTAGGTTTTGAGGTACCAAAATACTCTATATAACAACCTTGGGTTAAAATGAGAGGCTTTAACATTATATTGGATAGTAAGGGAAAGACTAGAAATAAAAGAGTTGATAGAAATGTCATTAAAGAGTTTAACGAATGGATCTACAAAATGGATATTCTTCACATTTCTTCTAGGGGTTGGAGTTTACATGGTCAAATAAAAAGGATGGATAGAGTATACACTAGAATAGACCATATGTTATGTAAAGAGGAGTGGAACAATAAGTCCCAAACTTCCAATTGGACTAAGAAGCTCCAACACTCTCAGACCATTCACCAGGTATATTTTCAGTCAAGACAGGAAAAAGCCTAGGACCTAAACCTTCCAAATTCATGACAAGTTGGTTAAAGCATCCAAAATTCAAAGAAACACTTGATATGAGTTGGAATGAACAAGAACAAGGTAACCCTCTTTTTAAACTAGTAAAGAAATTGAAGAGGTTAAAGGACCCCTCAAAGACAATGAACAAGAAGTACTTTGGGAAAATCTCTGAAAGAGTGATTAATGCTAGACAAGAGCTTGAATTTGCTCAGCTAAACAGCATGGATGACTGTCATAATCCACAAAATTAGCAAGAAGAAAAGAATGCCCTAGAAAATCACATTAGACTCATAGCCTTTGAAGAAACCTTCTTTAAATAGAAAGCTAGGGTTAAATGGTTGAAAAAAGGAGACAGAAACATTCAGCTCTTTCATAGATCAGTCAAAGCCCACACAGCCAGAAATAAGATCTTAAGACTTCAAGATGAGGATGGTACTCTAGTTGGACGATTCTACTAGGCACGGCTATCATAGGCTTTTGGGGGTTCATGACACCCCCGTGTTTTTTTTTTTTTTGCTATTGTGCTTTTTGTTTATTACATTCTCTACCACAACTTCGCAGAGGATCTTCTTCTCCTCCTCCTGCATTTGAGGGCACTGGTTTGCTCAACTGGGGTGTTTTTTGCTTTTACCTTAGGGTGCTTTTGGCATCGGGGACTTATATTGACAAACTATTTTGTAATATCGCCAAATTTGGCTTATTTATAAAATTTTAACTTACAAAGAAAAACACATTGCAAACATTGTTCTTATCAACACAGGTAAATATTTTGAAGCATGCACACTATTGTACCTTTTTGCACGCAACCTGATTGACGGAGTGCAGCACTCTCCTCGATGTATTAGGTGAAAGAAGCATCCCCAGGAGGTTCCGCTGCTGTACACTATTATTTTCACTTTCTTCATCAATTTCCTTCCTGCTGCAAGGAGCAAATGCACTTTCATAGAATCTTGATGGGATGCATATATTTGATATAGTGCTGGCCGTGGCTGTCAGCAATAGGGATATAAAGCCAAGAAGCATCAACTCTGCTTCACAACAGGACCAAAAACACCAAAACGACACTTTGGTTAAAAAAAAAAGAGGGATTACAGCAAAAGAAATTACTGTTTCATAAAAAAAAAAAAAAGAAGAAGAAGAAGAGAAATTACACTTGGCAATCAATAATATGTACCTTCTTTCATTTTCTCTACTGCTGCAAGCAGTGGTTTCCGATTGGTTTTCTTCAACCACTGTAAAGAATTAAGAATACATAAAATCAGAAATAAAACATGTAGTCTACTTCCTAACATAAAGACGGTAATCATGTAGATGCGATAACCGATCCAATATGCTCCAATGTATATTGTTTCAAGAGAAGGCATTAAACATCACCATGACCATCTCAGCAGATAAAACAACAAAGATTAAAAAAATGATTTCTAAGAAGCCAAACCAACAGATAGGCCTTAAACTGCCATTTCAGGGGAAGAGGGTACTTCAAGCAACTTGATACATAATCTGAGAAGACAATATACAAAATACATAAGGTGATGCTGCATGACCAGAAGTGTGTGTCATACTGTCTTTGTTCTTTTATTCTGACTTTTCTGCTAGTTGGGCAGCTTTGAAAGATGTACCAACACTTCTATGCTGAATACAGTAGGATCTTAGTTAAGAAAGGGTGGACCAAATTGTTTTAATGTGGAAAACACTTGAATAGAAAAGGAAAGCTGGGATTTCCAGCAGCAGCATTCTGATATGCAAACTGAAGAACACACATATGCACGTGCCGGTATAAGGGTGTTGAATCCTAAAACTTTTCAGGTCCCTGAAAATTCCTAGCAGATGGATTCCTAGCAAGATATATATTTAAGTTAGGACATCCTGAAATTTCCCTGCTATGGTGCTCTATTAAACAAGAACACACGGCCCAACGGCCTGAGTAATTCGAAGAACTAATTCATGTGAATTTGATTATAAACAACTCAATAACTTCTATTCAACAGCTGGGTCTAGGAGATGCAAAAGCAAAGAAGCCTAAGGAGATATCAATACCAAACATCAGAAAGAAACAACAAAACAACTAAAATAACATACCCACATGCATTCTAGATGGACCATACCACAGTTTAAAAATAACAAACAAATAAATAACTCACGAGGCATAGTCGATGAATTGACCGCTCCACCAGCAGCGAGACAGCGACAAAGACAGTTAAAACAGAAGCTACAGACCATGTTGGAGTCAAGGCCAAAGCCCTTGGTTCCTTCTCATTTTCTGACATTCTCCACTTTTACCAAATCAATTACCTTGCCTCTTCACACAGATGTCTATACACATCAGAACGGCAATCCCACAGCCCAAAAAAGGAAAAAAGAAAAACTAGCGTCCCCCCATAGGCCCCTAAAGCAGGCTTGTCAATAAGGCTTTGATTGCCTTAATTAATGGATGAAATGAAAAATCAAAACAAAAACCCGGGGCTTCAATAGCTTTTTTCTTTTCGTTTGTTTAAGTTGATACCCTCAAGATTATAACTTAATGCAGCAATACTTGAAAAGAAAATTGTCCTAAGGACATCAATATAGAGCTCTGTAATCTTCTCCTTCAAATCAAGGGCAAGAAGACAAACTTGGGTTGCAATGTGTGATGATTTAGACAGAAGCCCACCTGAAGGAACAACAGCTTTCGCCAGCTATAAGCCAATATGGTGGTTACAGGCGTTGCTGTAATTTTTCCCCTTTGGTTCTTGAAGAAAAGGGTCCTCAAAAATATCAAAAAAGAATATGAGAACTTTGAAAGATTGTGAACAGAGGATGGTTCAAGAGAAAGGCCAAATGTCGATCCCTGCCGGATCCTTTTATTGGTCGGGTGGAGTGAAGTTTCCAACTGAATCAGAAATTTACAAGAAGTGAGCTGCGGACAACAATACAATATAATGTTCCAATGATTAATCACCATATTTTCAATGTAAATTAAATCTTTTGTTCAAAATAACACACTATCACACCAACACATCATATTGTTTCATTTATGCATATACATATATATATATATATGTAACATCTGTCTCACTGGAAGCAAAATCCCTATCCCTTGGGATAGAAGTATTGTTTGTCTGCCGCTCATTCTTCCCAGACCTTAACGATAGCTTTTGTTGTCGTTGGATATGAATATGATTGATTGAATGTTCAAATAAATGATGTAGTTTTATCACGTTACAGGTGTCTTGTGTTTCTCGAAAGTCTTATGTCTCAATTTTTAAATGTTAGTGAGATATGTAAATCAATTTATTCAGCGTGTCTTAAATATTCAGAACTTGTTACGTACACATTGCATGGTAGAAAGGCGTTTTCGATACAATAGACTACTAAAAAACATACGAATCTCATACTTGTATCTTAGTACATTGTAGAGTGATTTTTTAATTTAATCTTTTTCCATGCGTTACCAAACTTTTTAGAATGAGATATTAGCATCTTTTTGGAAAATATTAAAACATAATACCGAAGATATAGACATGATATCCGTCATAGATAATAATATATACTGAAAAACAACCGAGTAGATTTATCATATTTTGAATAAATCTTCAATTATTCAACCATGTTTTCATTTTATTCAGCAAATAAAGTGCAAAATAAGAATGGATCCGTCAAGTGTTTATCGTGGGAGTCGTTCCATGTACAAAGATAACTCAAACAAAGGAGTAAGAGAGATATGGAGGGGAGTTTGGATCCCCTCACCCACTTTTCCACCGTACGACTAGAGGAGGATGGTGAAGCTAGATGCAGGTGATCTTTATCTAGTATTTAACAATTTTCTAGTGTAAGGATGACTTAATTTTTTTCTTTTTACATTCATAATAGGTAAACATTTCGAGTGTTTGTATAAACAAGTGCATTTATTCTTTTGTTAGCTTTTCAACGTCCTCGATTCTGAAAATGACAACGGCGATCAGCCTTAATTCAACGTTAAGACGTCAATATCAAAAGCCTTGAGTTCAATAATACAACGTTTATCAAGAGTGCATTATATATATAGAATGACAAACACATGTGTGTATATATACACACATATATGTATAGGCACACATATATTTTTATGTGTGCGACTACACATACACACACATATACGTATATATATACACACACATATACGTATCCATGTGTATATATATTCACCCGTCCCTTACCCAACACCCGCCTCCCCTCTCCCTCCCAACATGCAACGGTATTTTGTCTGCATGCGTTGTCTTAGTCTACCCTCCAAAAGTGTGAAGTTAAAAAACACGGAGAAGTGTAATGTGTAAACATCATAGGCACATTATATATCTTAGTATGTGTTTTTTATGAGGGGGGAATGTAAGAGAAAGATCCTGATCCCTTCCCGTTCCCTGTGTTGAAACTTGGGCTTATATGAGGTGAGTTCCATATCCACTCAAAACCTTAAGGCAATGGGTGTTGGTATACCATCCTCATATAAGCCATGCATTTTTTTTTCAAATTAGCCAATGTGAGATAATATTCTCAACACCCTGTCCACCTGATCTCACTGGCACAGTCAGAAAGGGTCCTGCAGGATTGGATGCAACCAATCGGATCCGTAATTTTATTTATTTGGCTTCGGTTAGAATATTTCTTTGTTTTTCCAATGAATTCAGACATAATCTTTTCCGAATTTAGAATATGATGGAATAAAACAAGATGACTCACTAAATTGGATGTGATTATTATATTGTGAAGTAATAGTTGATCAACACAGCTTGATGCAATTTTTATTATTGATCATCGAGAAATAAATTCTGTATGTTTCTAATACATGGATATAACTGCGTACATTTGACTCTTTCATACATTTCCATAGACAAAAGTCTCGTAGTTGTCGTTAGAATATTTCCTTGTAGTAAGGTCAAACTTGTCGCAAAGACACATCTAACATGTTAACGTGAGACAGAAACAAACATTGGAGAAGCCAGCATATGGTACTAGGAAATCTTTAATCCCACCATCCTCCCTCCTTATTTACTTTGACTCGGTGAAATTGGTTATATGCCGTGTACCACGTTTTATAGCATACATTTTCTCAATCTTTACGTTTTAGGTTGATTTTGTATATTTTTATTTTTATTTTCGTCTTTGATTATGTGTGTATATATACAGTTATGACTATTTTAATATCGGAAGCTTTCTATTTGTATTTACTAAATATCTTCACTAACACACTAATACACCATATCTTTATTAGTGTTTCATCTATGCAGGTATATATAGAGCCGGATTCTCACTGGAATCAAACTCTCTATCGTTTGGGATGGAGATATTGTTTGTCTGCTTCTCACCCTCCCCGGACCCTAACGAACTTTTGATGTCCTTGGGATATACTGATTACATATTATTGTTGTATCTTCCATATCTATGTATACTATTATATTTGTTCTAAAAATATTTTCACACTTAGTCAAACTTAACTAAGACCAAAATTTTAAAATATTCAACACAATAATTTGTAAAAATATTAATTCATATCATTTAAGACTAAATTCTAATATGTAAAATAATTTAACAATTTGACTTTAAGCGGAGGTTGACCACTTAGGTGTTTACCAAGTGTGATATTTTCGGGACAGATGGGATATGTATTTAATTCAAATTTGTTTTCATCATGGTCTTCCATGTGCTAAACTTGATTTATCCTTCTTTTATATGATATTATTTTTCTATTTCCAAATACTTAGACTCAAGCACGCTAGTTATGGTTCTGACATGTGATTGCAGTACAAGTTAATCTGATTGTTAAATACAAGGTCAACTTCATATACATATATACACACATATATATATGTATGTGTGTATA
The DNA here is from genome assembly GCA_036186865.1 of Eustoma russellianum. Classification (NCBI taxonomy): domain Eukaryota; kingdom Viridiplantae; phylum Streptophyta; class Magnoliopsida; order Gentianales; family Gentianaceae; genus Eustoma; species Eustoma russellianum. Next base: position 2,083,841 of record AP025061.1, on the reverse strand, counting down.
TATATGTATATACCATATTTATTTATTTATTATATATTTATAAACAATGAACCGATCTGATCCGAGTTGAATCCAATTGAACCTATTGACTTTAACTTTTAATTTTGGTCGAACCGATATCTAATTGAGCCTAAAAACATGGTTGGAAAGTGGCTAATTTCAAAGGAAAAGACTCAATTAACCTTACTCTCCTTCCTTTTCCTAGGCCCAACCTAGACGTATATTCGTCATTTTTGTATAGTATTCTCGTTTCTGATAAAGACATACTACTAGTTCTCTAGTTAGTCAGAAAAAATAAAGCCATTTCACGTGGATTACATAGGAAGAGGTATTGACTATTGAGATTTGACCCAAGGACAGATAAACCAGAAACGAAGTGACGAGATAGCGACGCCAGGACATACTTTAGTTGATACTCAAGTTATAACATTTCTCTAGAAAGGCGTAAGTTGGAAATAGGACAAGCGCAGCGTGGTGCAATAATGTTGTCTGGGTCAGTAATGGCGAATGCATTGTATCCGGTCTAATTGGGTTAGATGGTTGCTAACCCGTTTTGCAGTAGTCACTTTGCAGTAGGTCTTTGGCAAAGGTTTACTAATCTAGGATGCCGCTGAGCTCCTGATTTACATTCTCTACGAATCTTTTTGAGACTGGAACGGTAGAAACTACAAAATCAAAGGTATTGGTCTTTTGTTCCTGAGGTGACTAGATAGCCAGAAAGGGAAACGCTGGTAAGATCAATATGTTGTTTTACTTAGTGGCTTGCTTTTTGAGTTACAATGACTACAATGTAGTGAAACTCGTCTTCTAGTCCTTTATGTCGTTTTAAAAAGTTTTAAATGTCACCAGTTTTTTTTTTATTTTTTATAAGTAACATTCATATTTTGTGACTTTGCAATTTACCCATGTTTAATTATACTAAAAAACATAAAATTTATAAAAGGACGAGAAAAAAACTAATGTGATTGCCATTTTAATTATCAAACAACTTAAACAAATGATACTCGTTTAATATTTTGTGGAAAGAGCAACTCCATAATGCAGTGAAGAGTATTAAAGTTGAAAATGCCAAGTGAAACCTCGGGGGGGGGGGGGGGGGGGGGGTTACAGCAACAGTAAGTTCAGTTCAACCAGAAAATCCAATTATCATGGACATATGACTTAGTGAAGAAATACCATGACCTATTGTGGCAGCCAGTGGGGGGGGGGGGGGGGGGGTTTGAATCATGTAACTTATTTAGATTTGTATTTTTGGTGGTTTTATGGATGAGAATAGTTGTTTTGGGGGGATTTGTTGAGTAAATTAAACTCTAAAGACTATTCAACCAAGATCATTTGGGCCAAGATCATTTTAGACTCGGTAGTGACTCACAAGCACTTTTACATCTTGTGGTTTGACGGGCTAAACAGATTTTCCATCAAAGAAAGGTTAGTTTACTTGGAGGACAGAGTATGTCACCTATGCTCGGAAGAACAAGAGACACTACATCACCTACTCTTTTCCTGTTCGGCTAACAGACATGTATGATAATCCATCTCAGCATGGCTAGCTCTACCAAGGGAAATTAGATCCGTCAGCAAACTCCTAACTTGGAGTTCGCGCAGACTCAAAAGGAAAACTTTGAGAGCCAAGACGGCAAAATTGCATTGGCTGCCACGGTATACCATATGTGGCAAGCTCGGAATAGATAAATTTTCGAAGGAGAATCATTTGTATCTAGGGATTTAACAATTAGAATCTACGTTCATCTGTATAGAATGATGTATAAACTCTACCCACACATTTTAGACATAGACACTGCTCCTATTGTTTAAAATCGTTTTACATTACTCAACAATACATGTAAGTAAGCATGTGACTTATAAGTAAGGCTTTTGTATAAGTTGCATCTTCGTGATGCTTTGTTTTCACTGGTTCATATATTAACAATTTTAACTAAAGAAAACCAAATACATTGGTCGATATACATCATCACGTATTCGTATATTCTATAAAAATCACTCTTCACGTGGAAGTTTTAAAAAATTTAATCTAGAAAATTTGATTGAAAGTTGACCTAACTGATTGCAACTTACAATCGTTTTTTGGCTTTTGAATATTAGAACGCACGACACACAAATCGAATCTCCTCACCTTCAAAAAGAAGGTGAGAAAATCACTCAACGCCATATAATTTTACACGAAGATGGTCAGATCGGATGAAAGATTGTTCGACATGTAGATGGTTAGATTAGATGAAATTTGTAGAAAGACTAGTCGACCAGTAAAATAATGAGAAACGCGTGGGAATCTGGGATGCACGAGACATGTCTGGCATCTTATTATTAGCACTTCCTAATTACACATGGATATCATCAAAGTCTTGAAGTAGACTTATCAACCTTCTCGCCCACAAATTAGTCCTTAGTACGCCGTTGACCCCCCCCCCCCCCCCCTTCTCCCCAACCAAATCCCCACCGACTTCAGATGGACTTAACAGCCATACCCTCCCAACCAAAAAAAAACGAAATAGAAAAAGTTAAAAATTATTGTGTGTATTCAAACCGGTTTGGGCTTTTCTACTTCCTAGCTGTATGACTGTATCTAATAACAACAATAGAATTCTGGTTTAATCAATTACAGTGCTTTACCGAAAATGAACCACAGATAAAATAGTTTTTTATTAAATGGTGTTGAAAACAAATGAAACGTCATGGCAAGAAATTCAGCAATTTTATATAAACCATGCAAATTACAATTCGATCGTTTGTTCATTAGTTTATAATGTAAAGGTTTGTAGAATGGATAATACTATCTGTCTTGAATCTTAAATGACTGATTAGAAAATTAACACTTTTTGTAGTTGTAATTGTATCAACTGAGAGGCTAATGATTGATTTTTTTTTAAGTGATTGATCATGTATGGTGTTATTTGGGGTCTAATTTAAGGTTTTAGGTTCAAATAACATAAAGTTTCTAAAGGTTTTTTTCTTTCTAGTTTGATATGACACATTCATCGATCGAAGAGGTTTAAAAGAAAGTGTTAGCAGTTGCCTTCATGGCATGTTTATTATGGTGGCTATACTCATTACTAGCGGTTGAGATCAGAGGAGGTAAAAAATGAGGTAAAATACGAGGTCTCCAATCACAGATTGCCACGTGTACAAAAGTGGAAGAAGTTTAAATTTTTTTTGTTTTTAAAAAATAGTTACTTGTACACGTGGCATCGCGTGATTGGAAGCCTCATATTTTGCCTCATTTTCTGGCTCTTGTGATCTCAACCGCATTACTAGCGATATCACATAGCTAAGTGCAATTTTCCTCTCAATGCATTTGTATGAAAGTTGGTGACTTTATTTAATGACATTGCAGATGGGCTTTTGTATTTGTTGGAGCAAAAAGTCCATTTCTTGGCCCTGAGGGTTACTACCGTCTCATCTTCAATGAACGTTGTAAAAGATGCAAATCAAGAGCCTAACGCTTTTTTAAGTTGGATGAGGACTTACACAGTGACCCACACAACACAGAAGGTGTTCTCTCTGTCCTAGTCCCAGTGAGTATTGTAAAAGATGCAAAGCAGGAGCTCAACGGTCTCTTAGATTGGATGATTACTTACATAGTGACCTACACAACGCACAAGGTATTCTCTCCACCCACACTGTACGTGTCTCTGGTTTTTGTATTTCTACTCTTGCATTCAGGGGTTTTCTACGCATTGTTTGAAGTGAAGCAATATTCACGTTCCCCTAGGAACCTTTGATGCTAGAGAAGGAAAGGGTTCAGATCTCCTCAGTGTTCCTCTCTCACTGCGTGCGTCACCACACGACACATGACAGCAGGTGGGGGTGGTGAGGCTGGATGAGGGTAATGGTAGGGAATGCGGTGACTCACGGCGTGGTGAGTGGATCTCATCCGAGAAGGAAAGGTGATCAGGGATGTATAGACTTTCATCATACTTCATGGCGAGAACGGCTGGTGATCTTCCAATACGTAGTTATCTTTCTTGATAATATTAATGCTCAAGTTGTAGTGCACAGAAATAAAATGGTTGCTCAAAAAGTTTGTCGTATTTGACTAATTACTTTTCTGGCAATTATTACATGAATGTAACGTGTGGTCAAAACTAAGAATGGTTTTCACGCACTTCAATGGTACACGATCTAATCTATATAGTTTTACTTTATACTATGTTCACACCAGTACGTCCGGTTTTACCCCCTGGATTTTACGCAAAGGAATCTCCTTGTTGCTTAAAGAAAATTTTCCTTTTTTACTTTGGAGGAGATGAGGAGGTGGTGGTTTTCCAGTTTTATGTTTTAAAGATCACAAATTTTACAATGGTCAATGACCAAGTATGATTAGTTGGTCATTGACCAATGAAATGTGTATAAAATTTATGGGCCCCTTGTTTTGACCAATCAACCACTTGATTGCATGTAGATAAAACTTATTTGTCATCATTTTATTGGGTCACTAGTTGATCAATGAACACAATAAAGAGAGTTTATTATTTGTGCCGTTCAAAAACTTTTCCATTGTGGTATTGATTTTTACCATTTCAATATTTCATACAGGCAGCCTATCAAAGGCCTTTGTCATAAATAGACAGAACCAAATTTTCTGGGCTTACAAGCCCAATGATTGGCAGGCCTGGAATCCTTTTGTTTTTTAAAAGTTCATGGTTTTCTTTCTCGATTTTACCTACCCATCATCTAGCTGCTGTAGTTAATTAGATTATATGTTAGATCAAAAAAAAAAAAAAAAAGATTACGTGTTCAGTGTTCGATGGTGTTTTGTTTCAAGAACCATCATGATGGCAAGTCAGAATTAACGTTAAGCCAAATTTTGAAAGAGAACATAGAAAATTTTTACACATAATTAATAGGTATCCAAGAAATAGCCGATCAAAATAATTAACATATAACAGTTATATCAAGCATTATTATTTAGTATAACCACCATGTATGTGTATATATATGTGTGTTGCTTTCTATTTAGTTTGCAACCTTGGCTAACTTAGAGAATTCATACCGTGAATATGACCCTGCAAAGCCTGCATTTTTATTTAATTGGTTTGCTAATTCTAATTAAACTAGTTGCGTTCGAACATTTAATTAGACTCATTTATATAAGCGAGACGAGTCAAACTTGAACAGTTTGGCTCGTTTAAAGAATTGTGATGTTATCAAGCCAAACTCAAACATGTTTGAAGGCTGATATATTAAAAGAGACGGGCCAAGCTGTTTGTACCGAAACGAGTTCAAACTCAAAAATCTGCTATTCGTCTCGGTTGACTCGTTAACACTAACTTATCCTTGCATCTTTCATGCTTATTGCACCCTCGTATAATTAGTCAAAATCAATGAACACCAAAAAGGTTCACGTCTAATTTTCTAAAATGGCTTGAGCAACTAGATCATGCGCATGAGGTTGCTTATCAATCTTCATTAATTTTATCTTATAAAGGAATCTCGTGACAAATGCTGACCACTTGGCTAATCAATATAATCAACCAGCAATGCGAAATCAGGCTCCTGTTATCTAGTATAGGAGGTAACTTCTTTTTAGTACTTGTAGTTAGGGCTGTTCAACGAACCGAACAACTCTTGTTTGGTTCGTATTCGCTCGGTAATGGTCGATAAACGAGCCGAATTCGAACGTTGTTTGAGTTTGTTTACTAAAACGAGCCCAACTATTCGCAAACCGTTCGGCTCGTTTAGACAGTTAAAGGGTTATCGAACCGAACTCGAACCAATTTAAAAGTTCGTTTAGCTAAATGAACCGAGCTAGACAGTTCATTTAGCTAAACGAATCTGAATTCGGAAACCTAGTGTTCGATTCGGCTCGGTTCGTTAACGCTCTTACTTGTAGTTGAAGAATTTATTTATTTATTCTTACGGTTTTGGATTTTTGGATACAACAACGACAACCATATCACTATATCTCAACAACAAGAAAAGCTATCGCTAGGGTTTGGGGAGTGTGAGAGGCAGATAAATAATATTTCCATCCTAAAAGATATAGAGCTTGTTTCCAGTGATACCTCCAGCTCTATATATGTAGCTGTTGTTAAATAGAAATTTAAACTGTATGTAATTTTTTCCTAATGTTGTGACTAACTAATCTTCACTCACTCCACTGTTCAGTTGGTTTTACACTAAGAAATAAATGCTTTGTTTTTCGATAAAATTATACACGTGTCACTGAAGTGACAATTGCTATATAAATTGTTTCTAGTTAAAATTTGGATAGAAAGCTACTTTAATAACTATAACATAACATATATACAACAACAACAACAATCATACTCAGTATATTTCAACGACAGCAAAAGCTATCGCTATGGTCTGGGAAGGGTGAGAGACAGTCAAACAATTCCTCTATCTTAAGAGATAGATAGTTTGCTTCCAGTGAGACCCTCGGTTTTATATATATTTGTATATATAACACAATAATAAGAATATGTACTAGTGAAGGGATTTTATTAAACATAAATAGAAATCTTCTGATATGTAGCTGCTAATTGCATGAACAGAAGACAAGTAAAGCTTTTGTCTTAATTAACAACGAAGGAAAGTGATTATTGCCACTAATACTACAAGCTGAAAGCAACATGGCATCTAATGGTCTATCCTTAATTACTAGTTTGGGTAAAGCTAAACTAATTAAGCCACCTAAACCACCCCTAATTTTCGGATTATTAGCCCTTAAACACTTTCAGTATCACCCCAGTTATTTCATAGGATCTTCATGTCTGATTTGCTAAACCTTTTGAGCTAAACAATGAGTTTAATGGGTTGACTTTTGGCATTAATCCTGGCTCCAATTGGTGGACGCTAGACACGTGTTACAGAAAAATATGTAATTTGATTTAAAGTATATGGACAGTTGCTTTAACGTATGGTCAAAGTATAACACGAGTCGTAAATATATACAAGTAGTTATTACCTAATTTGAGTATTATAGCTTTTATCGTGTTGTTACAACTGTAAATATTGTTTACATGATAAGTAGTAGCAAGCAATCTATTTCATACAAGTTAGGTTCTTGTTAAGAATTTGTCTCATTCGGGCTAATTAGAAAAGGATATACGAAAAAGGGCGTTTGTGGTGTAACAGGTTCCCGTGTTTGTCAGTGTCCAGGAAGGGGTCGGATCGCTTTGCAATTTGATGTACGTAGTTTTATCCTACACCTTTTGTGCAAGAGTTTGTTTCTACAGCTCGAACCCCGTGACCTGAAAGTCATAAAACATCAACCTTACTAGTTACTCCAAAACCCGGCTTCTCGGCCAGTGCAGATTGGTTTGCCCACTCAACAGTGAAATGTGAAAGAGACACACATGATAAGCAATGTGGTGAGTCTACATTTTGCTTATTTAAATTAACGTCAATTGAACCGGCCGGTTTTCTATATACATATATATATACACACACACATATATATATGTGTGTCTATATATATGTGTGTGTGTAAAGTCTTAAAGCATGTACGAAAAAGAAAAAATTGTAAAAAAAAAGAAAGAAGAGAATGTAATGGAAATTTAAGAGCATAAGATTTTATATTTTAATAAGACAACGATTTAAATTTATAAAATAGTTTGTATTGGAATTAAATAAAGATGCATAAATATCAAAATTCCCTTACTTAACCACAAGGGGAAGAAACGAAAAGAAAAGGATTAACTACCTAATCCATACATATTGGGAGGGGGAAAAAACATACTTCATGTAAGTCAGCCTAGGTAGGAGAGTTTGGATAAATATAGTTAGTTTAACATACATTTACATACATACATATATATGTATGTATATGTATATATGTGTACATGTGTATGTATATATAACAACAGCAGCAAACACATACCTATTATATTCCAACGACATCAAAAGCTATCACTAGTAATATATTTTCTGAGGATGATAGCCACGAACGTTATAAAAAGCAATACGCGTTTAAGGTTCCGTATAAGAAACATATTCGTAATCAAAGACTCTATGATTCATCGATTAATTAATGAATATTTGATATTAAATGTGTATACAGAAAATATATTACATACATTATTCTTATACGACAGCTATAACAAAGAGTATGCTAAAGAAATTTCACTAGAACATCTCCTTCCATAGAAATAACTAGTGCAAAGACGGTAGTCTAAGTTCGATCCATTTGATTATTAAGATATTTTATTTACGTTATCACTATAGCTAAGATATGATAACAAGTAGCTTGCCGTTTTACACTATTTGGAAACAGTTAAGAGCATATTAGAATATATACGTTGCAGCAGAGTTACTAGAATGTGTATCAGAAATTTTATTGTGGTTATTGATCAACTAGTGGTCCAATAAAATGATGACAAATAAGTTTTATCTATAAGGGTGTGATTGACCAAAACAAGAGGCCCATAAATTTTTTACGTATTTTATTAGTCAATGACCAACTAATCATACTTGGTCATTGACCATTGTAAAATTTGTGATTATTATGAATGAATCGTGTCAATAATTAAGATTATACAGTCAAGCTTACAAATGGATAATATAACTCAACTACTCAAGGTAATATCAAACACTTAAAAATGGGCTTCACACCTTATAAAGATAAAATTACTTAAGCATGAGGTTCTTTTCGCACTTAGTATATTTGTAGTCTAAGGGAGAGAGGCTGAAATAGCTTGAGCATATTAAGAGGAGACAGAGGTGAAAGCCTCACTGTAAAGGTGAATATGGGTAAAGACAGACTCAAACTGACTTGAGATGAACGGATTAGGCATGACCTACTAGATTTGCACCTCTAAGGACATGGTCTAGGATAGGAGTTCGTGGATGCAGATGGTTAAGGTTAAAGAGATTTAAACAGGATATATAGGCACCTTATAGTATACTTAGGGTCTTACACACTCTCTATACTTTAGGTTGACTTTTTACTTTTGTTTTTTTGTCTTTGTCTTTTATTACTTGTGCATATATACGGTTATTGATATTTTAATATCGGAAATTTTTTATTTGTATTTACTAAATCCCTTCACTAGTACATTCTCACACCATATTACTATTATTGTGACATATATGTAGATACATACAGAGCGTGTGGTCTCATTGGAAGCAAACTCTCTATCTCTTAGGATGGAGGTATTGTTGGCCTGCCTCTTACCCTCCCCACATCGTAGCAATAGCTTTTACTGTCGTTGGAATATATTGAGTATGTTTGTTGTTAGGATGCCAATATCTTAAAAATTAAAATAATGCCATAACATATAAATTTAAGCGTGGTTAAGGGCCAATATAGGGACTAGAGGCAAGAATCAATTGTGCGGCCGCTTTCTGGCCATGAAAATCATCATGCGCAAGCATATTCTATAATGCTTGTGAAATTGGTATTGTTGTGCAAGGAAATAACAAACACGAAAAAATAGTAATAAATTATAAAACGAAAGTTACATGATTCAAGGATGCGCTTATGTGCACACTTCATTACAATACATTTCAATAGGCTCCTGCGTTTGTGTAGGGTCTGGGAATGAGCCCGAATTGATTCGCGATTTGATGTACACAGCCTTACTATATTTTTTTTATGTAAGAGTATTTTTCGTAAATAAACAATTATCCAAATATAATGTGTGTTTATCAAACTTTACATACTTTTTTTTGCACATATCTGGTAAAGTTGCTGTTTTTTGATCTCGAGACTACAGATTTCAGTTGCGAAAACAGCCTTTTGCACAAAGTGTAGGGTATGACTGCCTACATCAGACCGTGAATTGATCCGGTTCCTCACAAACCCTACGCAAACGCGAGAGTCTAGTGTATCAGGAAAACCCTTATAGTTAAATTGTCTAAAAAAGAGATTATCATGTACTTAAGCATCTATCTCAACCAAATATGCAGGGACGGGTTTGTTAATATTCAAAAAGATATTTATGTAACCTCTTCAAATTGCATTTGACTTTGTGTGTAGAGTTAAAGGTGAAGCCAGCTTTCGGGGATAGGATCCCCTCACCGTAAAAGGGTGCGATGACGTGTGACCGCGCGACACGTGGCAGCAAGGTAGGGCGGTGAGGCTAGATGCGGGTGACTCTCATCTAGCCTCACCGTCCCCTCTTGATGTCACGTGTCGCGTGGTCACAAATAGGATGAGAAAAATGGGGGTTAAGAGATTTCAACCCGCTTTCGGGCAGCCATACGTAGATTGTTAAAGCTTTGCTGACATCTGCCTTCTGCTTTCGGTGTCGTACAAATATAAATTTGCAGTTTTAGGCCTCAAAATTAACCACGTGTCTTAAAGCGTCACTACATAATCTTCATTGTTGATTTTGACCGATACAAGTTCATCACATACAGAAGCCTTGCATATGATGAATCCTTGACCGTTGATTTTTAGCCATTAAATTTTTACCCAACCACTAAGATTATTTTTTAGGTTTTAACAAAATTTAGTCTTAATCGGAGGTTATCCGTATATATTATAGAACTCTGCTAATGCAAGTTATTCTCTACACACGTGAAAATTTTCATTAGATAAATCTGATACGTGACGTTTGTTCTAATTACAAAATGACAACAACAACATTACCCAATTGCCTTAGAGACTCCCACTTATGACGAAGTTTGGAGGGTTAGATGTACGCAATCATATACTCATGTGTTATAAACACACGGAGGTTGTTTTCCGATGACCCATAATGAAAATTGCGTCAAACTGTGTCAATCAACTGCTACTTCACAATATAAGACGCACAACCAATTTAACGAGTAATCTTGCTTTATTCATCTTGCTTTATTCCAATCATATTCCAAAGTCAAGGAATGATGCGTCTTTGACTCTGTTAGAAATAGAAAAATCTAATTACGAAACTATAAAGTAAACTATTACTGCATATTGTAAGTGTTAAACTCAATACCTCTAGATTTTGATATCCCAAAGGGATTTCTCAACTTAGTACTTAGTTCGATCATCATATGGTTCGAGAGTGATAATAATGTAATATAATATCGCACTTGAGAATCCAGCAACAATTGACCATCTCTTCTATCATAATTCTTGGCTTCATTTTACGAAAATATGCAACAAAAATAAGTACTAGAGAATCCAAATGTGTCAGATTTTCTTTCTTTTTCTTTAGAGAGGGTGTCTTGGAGTAATTGGTACTGTTACTGCTTTGTGATATTTAGGTCACAGGTTCGAACCGTGGAAACAACATCTTGCATAAAGTGTAAGAAAAAACTGCGTATATCAGATCACGAAGCAATCCGGTTCGAACCGTGGAAACAGTCTCTTGCACAAAGTGTAGAGAAAAGCTGCGTATATCAGATCACGAAGTAATCCGGCCCTTCCCTAAACCCTACATAAACGCAGGAGGCTAGTACAGCGGGAACATTTTTTCTTAAGAGTAAAAAGTTGATTGAAAGCTTGCATTAGAAAATTTTAATAGAATATGATAGATTCCATTATCAATGTCTCAAGAATCTTTGAACGTTTCAGACACTAGTTTGATAATTTTTTTTTTAAATTTATTGCTTCGAGTCTATATTGTTGCACTTGTTTATTTTGTGCTAGGATTAACCGAAAGCGAGAGAATAAGACAGGTAAAGTTAGGTTTTTGGTGTAGGAGAAAGAATGGTGACACGATCAGTTGTGGAGAAGAAGTGGCATACCAAACTTAGGATTGTTATTTTTATGTAAAAAAAAATATTGGGTCATCAGTGGATAATTATGTGTAACAGATTATTAAGGTTTGAATCACATGTGAAAGGGTCATGCAATTGTGACATGCCACAATTCTGTTAAGACATAGAGATCCTGCTTTTCTTGTGCCATAATTCCTGGGCCTGTCTTTATTATGTTGTTAGGCACCTTAACTCATGAAAAACCTACTTCCTCATCTCTTTAAGGTGAACGATCATATTTATTGTTGATCAATTTCAATTCATCATCCTACACTTCAATAGACATGCAATATACATATTAATATGTGCGTGTACATACATACATACATGTGCGTGTACATACATACATGTATGTATGTATGTGCGTATACACATACAGATACATACATATATATATATGTGTGTGTGTGAGAGTTCAAATCACCGGGGGAAAAAAGAAATGTCAAGACAAGAAACAAGGTGAGTGATCCTAATGAGTTGAGGAGTATCATACTGTTTAATTTGACCAGCACTAACCATGCTAGTCATGTATAAAGTTGCATCACAAAGTATGACATAATGATCGGACAAAATAAAAAACCAATTTATGTTTTTTTTTTAATATTTTTCCACGTGTGTTACCACATTGCTGTAAAAGTTGTAAGGGAAAATTCAGGATTGATTTTGCCTTCTCCAGGAAATGAAGGTTTAACATAATAACGGCGACATCATTGAAACCAAAAGAAGTAAACAAGTTTAAAGTTAGCATTAAATAAAGATAATGAATTAATTTGCACATGGATTAATCTTTTTTTTCCACGTTAAAGCATAAAGAACAAGTTAGGCTATTTAACGAATCATATATATGCATTTCCCAAAGATATTTTGTTATTCTACTGACGCATAGCATGGTATATAAGTCTGACGTTCATAAGATTACAAATATTTCATTTTCATTGTAATAAACGCAAAACCGAAAGCATATGATTCTTTATGTGTATATCACCATCAACGCCTACTTTAATTTTGAAGAATGGTATTTGAGGGTTGGGATCTCCTCACTCCCACTTTCCTCACCCTCTTTGTGACTGCGCGACACGTGGCAGCAAGGGGAGGTGGTGAGGCTAGAAGAGGGTCACCTGCATCTAGCCTCACCACACCACAAAAAAATTGTGGTTTGCCGACGAAAAAATCACCGACGAACAACGTATAGTCGTTGTTTCGTCGGTAATAGCGACGACTCTGCGACAAAAATAATGTAGTCGCTAATTGCGACGAAAGTACGATGAAATTCGTTGTCGCTAAAAGAAAAATAGTCAGTCAGGTGAATTACGTCGGTGATTTGTCGGTGTCTCGTCGCTATTCTGCGTGTTTTTGTTCGTCGCTATTTAGTTTATAACGCTTCGTCGCTATGTCGTCGCAAATGTGTCGCTAAAAGTATAAAATAAATTCGTCGTTTACTAAGTTCTTGGAGTTGTGTATCGTCGTTTTTTTGTCAATGAAACCCGTATGTGGCAAATGTTTTGAATTACTTTCCGTTCGTAATTCGGTTTGTCGTTGTGTCGTCGCAGATACATCGAGAATTAAACACGTGTATTGATTAAGGAAAAAGAAAGCGGTAATTGGGAAAAATACTCATTCATTTAATAATAAGAAGTTACATTATCAAACGAAAAAATAAAAAAAAAATCTAAAAAGAGATGCGGAGATGGGCCGTTCACTCTTCGTCATCGGACGAAAGAGTGGCCGCGACATTCTCCGCAAACTCTTTGAGAAGGCGCTTGAGCTTGTAGTATCTAAATTTCATCTTCCGCAGCCTTCTAGTCATGTAGTGCAGTTGCCGCGACTGCTGATGCATGTTTGCCATCAGCATACGGAAGTCGGCGTCCTGCACCGGCATTTGTTCTTGATCATCCTGATGCGGCGGTGGGCCATAGACAGATACAGAACCCTCTCGCTCAACCGATGGTGGTTGAGGAGGAGGCCCTTCTGGAGGGGCACTGTTTGCCCGTCCACCACGCCTTGGGGTTCTTTTAAAACGACGCGGCATATTTTGATTATTTATAACGTTCTATGTGTGTATGTATAACAGCGGATGTTTGGGGTATAAATAGTGAAATGAGCGACGACATAGCGACGACATAGCGACGCATTTGTCAACCGTTGGGAATGTGCAGTGATGACCTTTCGGATGTTATAGCGACGACGTAGCGACGAATTAGCGACGTATGTTTATCGTACGATGCAACCGTTGGGAACTGAACTGACCTTTCGGATGTTATAGCGACGACGTAGTGACGAATTAGCGACGTATGTTTATCGTACGATGCAACCGTTGGGAACTGAACTGACCTTTCGGATGTTATAGCGACGACGTAGCGACGAATTAGCGACGTATGTTTATCGTACGATGCAACCGTTGGGAACTGAACTGACACTGCCGAATAGCGACAACTTGGCGACGGAATAGCGACGAAACGCGTCGAATAATGTGAAGAGACGTTTTCCGTCGCTGTTTCGTCGGTAAAGCGTCGGTAAATTCAAAAAATGATAAAAACACGTGTTATAATTATTAAGAAAACAAATACGATATTTAAAAAAACAAACTTGATTAATATAAAATTAAAAATTAAAAATTACAAAATATAATAAGAAATATTTAAAAAAAGCTAAATAGCGAAGAGTAGCTACTCACTGTTCGTCATCCGAACAGAGAGAAGCTATACTCTCCGCACACGCCTTCAGTTGGCGTCTCAACTGTGCAGATTTGGATTTAATCCGCATCTGCCTTTTATCTATGTAGTCGAGACGCTCTTCCTGAACCGTGACATGCGCCCTCACCTCATCTAACATGTTCCACAGATCTCGTACTTCTATTTGGAGATCGACAATTTGTCGATCCCGGCGAGGCTCAGAGGGCTCTGGTGGGGGAGGAGGTGGGGGAGGAACAGTTGAAGAAGAAGGCACTTCAGTTGGCGGTGTTGCCGCCCTACCACCACGTCCACCACGTCGTGCTTGCGCTTTAGTACGAACCATTTTGGATTATAAAATAGTTGTTTTATATGTTGTTGTGGGCACACGCTGACACTGTTTATATAGTGAAATCAGCGACGACATAGCGACGCAACACATCGTAAGTTGTAAACATGGGGAACTGGACGGGCTGCCTTTTACCGACGACGTACCGACGACTTAGCGACGAAACACGTCGTACGGAATGAAGAGACGTTTTGCGTCGCAATGTAATCGGTACTTCGTCGGTAAAAGCATATCAAACGACGTGTTTCGTCGCTGGTCGTCGGTACGTCGTCGGTATATGTGTTTGTTTGTCTCCGGGATTTGTGTTTCTTGTTCGTCGCCGTTCGTCGCTAAGTCGTCGGTATTGTGTTTGTTTGTTTCCGAGATTTGTGCTTGTTTGTGGTCGCTATCTCGTCGCTATTACGTCGGTAACGTACTGGGAACGATAAAACCATTGTCTTTCTTCTTCTCTTCTCCCATTCTTCTCTCATTTCAAACACATCAATCATCAATTTTGAACGAAAATACAGAAGTGTGGAATTTTGATTTTTTCTACAAACGAAAAAAGATAGCTGCTGTTAGTTTGAAGGTGTAGCGAGAAAATGGATCCGAGGAGAAGCGATAGAAAGTGGATGTACCAGAGAGTAAACAACGGGGAGTGGTGTTTTAGATTTGTTGAAGGTCTCGAAGAATTTATTGATTTTGCGACGAGTAATGAAAGTGGAACGCAGATTAGATATCCGTGCAAGAAATGCAAGAACCGTAAATATAAGGATCCGGGTGACGTGAGGGTTCACATATTGAAACAAGGTTTCGTTCATAATTACCATACATGGTACTGTCACGGCGAATATGAGGGGGCGTCTACATCTGCAACTGTACACGTCGAAGGGGGACCCGGTCAGGTTAATGCCGAAGAAATAGGCGAGGGATCTCACAACCCATACATGCAGATGGTGACAGACGCAGCCGCTGGCGCATTTACCGGAGAGCAGTTGTTACAAATGCAGGATCCGGATGAACAGCCGCGTACATTCGTGGAGGAAGATCCGAACCCTCAGGCGAGACAGTTTTTTGAGATGCTGAACGCCGCCAACATGCCGCTGTACCTCTTTATATGAAAGTGTGTATGTGTTGATGTACTTATATTCATGTATATACTACTTTATATTTTGTATTATTTTTTTTTTCAAAAATGATAACACCGACGAGTTACCGACGAAATGTTTCGTCGCTAAATTTGAAATAACGACGACCCATGATAAATAGCGACGAAACTAAATAGCGACGGAAGTTCCGTCGCTATGTCGTCGCAAAATTTCATAGATAAGCTGAAATTCCCTTCTTCTTCCCCATTTCCCTCCCCCCGCGAAAACCTCCCCTCCCTCCGGCAAAAACCCCCCCTCGCGAAGAAATCCCCTCCGGCGAACCCCCCCGACGAGCTTCCTCTCCGTTGACCTCCCCTCTCCGGTTAGTTTTTCTTCCTATTTCGTTTTTATTGCAATTACCGTATATATATGTATATGTATATGTATATTTCGTTTTTATGTATATGTATGTATGTACCGTATGTATGTATGTACCGTATGTATGTAAATGTATATGTATATTTCGTTTTTATGTATATGTATGTATGTACCGTATGTATGTATGTACCGCATGTATGTATGTACCGTGTGTATGTATATGTATATGTATATGTATATTTCGTTTTTATGTATATGTATGTATGTACCGTATGTATGTATATGTATATGTATGTATTTCGTTTTTATTGCAATTACCGTATGTATGTATATGTATATGTATGTATATGTATGTATATGTATTTAATAGATTTGTAAATGTATGTATATGTATATGTATATGTATGTATATGTTTTTAATACATATATACACGCACATATACATATATACGGTACACGCACATATACATATATACGGTATATGTATGTATATGTTTTTAATACATATATACACGCACAAATACATATATACGGTACATATATACGGTACATATATTTAATTTCGTATTTAAATATAGTTAAATTTGTAAAAACTGTTTTTAATAGATTTGTAATATATCTTTTGTAATTTTTGTATATAAATATATGTAAAATTATTAGAAACTGTTTTTTTTTTGGTAGAATTATGTATGTATATATATTTTTCCTATTTAAATATATTTATAATTATATAATCTATTTTTGGTACATATATGTATATGGTATATATATGTATATACGGTATATATATATATATATGCATATACGGGTATATATATGTATATACGGGTATATATGTATATGGTATATATATGTATGTACGGGTATATATGGTATATATGCACCAATATTGTTGTTAAGGTTGAATTAGTAGAAATGTGGTGTGCTTGGCCAATGAATGATGCATGTACAAACTGTTTTGTAAGAGGTTTGCATATGATTTTCGGTATGATTTGCATTTGTCTTTGGAGAGGCCATTAAGGCTGGGAAACCTCCGTTTAAAAATTATTAATATGTTCCTCTCAGATCTGATGGCTAGTGACGGTTTACCGACGAGATCCACATACCCACCATCTACACAGGACCTTCAAGGAGAGTTCGATGCGTTCATTTCTCAGCATGATACGTATGCCTCAGTTTCGACCGCCGCTCTGGCTGCGGACTCAGACCTTTTACGGTCTGCCGACATGTCCGCACCCCCCAGACATACGACGTCACCCACACCCAGCGTTTCAGCACCTCAACCGGCGTCTGATGCGGCATCGGACCAGGGTGTCATATCAGGGCGTCGTCCCCTCCCTTGGTCAAATGATACTCATACGTAAGTAATGATTAATTTATTTAACATGTTTTCAAATATATTTCACGCGTTATTTTTTCCTAACAACTTAAACTCTTTCAGGTTTGGATCGGACAATGGCGCGCTTTCCGGTTGCATCACCCGGTCCTTCCACCTGAGGCTTGACCCATCTGGATATACCTGGGGCCGTGTCACCCCGGATACACGTAGGTTCTACTGGGATGAGTTTCAGGTATTCAAATTTGATGAATTTCACTTTTTGATGCGTAATCAATCATTACTTTTCTAACCACACTTTTATTATTCCTCCGTATGATAATTGCAGAAGTCGTACAGCTGGCCAGCCGACATCGCCCGCGACGTGGAGCAGGCCTGGCGGCATAGGGCCGCCAAACGCTACGGGGACTTCGTCAACTCCCTCAAGACCAAGTCGGAGCGTGACCCCACGTGGATAAGGCCTGCCTACGTATCCGAGGCCGTCTGGGCGGCGTGGGTAGAAGGGTGGAGGGACCCTGCTTACCAAGCCCGCAGCGCCTGGAACGCGGCGAACCGGCGCAGCGGCAACGTAGAGGGCCCAGCACCTGCCACACACTCAGGTGGTTCGGTTTCCCACGCCACCACGATGCGTTCTATGGTGAGTATTTTAATATTGGATTATAACGACCTTCATTGATTTCATTGGATTATTTACATTCATCGACTTAAGTGGATTATTTACATTCAGTGAGTTAAGTGGATTATCTATATTCGTTGATTACTTATGTTGCGCTGTTGTTTTTTTGGTATTCGTATATGGTTACTTTAAGTGGTACATGTGATTTGACTTGGGAGAGGCCTTTAAGGCCGGGATACCTCCGATAAACGAATAGGTCATGCCGAAATTTTTAAAAATTCTGCATATCACTAACATATTTTATTTCATTCTTTCAGCAACAGGAGACGGGGGAGTGGCCAGCCTCCTACGATCTCTTCTACAAGACGCATCGGAAGAGAGCCTCCGACGGAACGGAGGACTGGATCACGACGAAGGCCCGCGACATCAGTGTAAGTAGACTACGATATCATTTGTTTTTTTTCCTTAGTTTGTTTTATTGCTAAACCATAACAATTCATATTCTCATTTCAGGACGAGTACAACAGATTACTCGCAGATAGGGGCGAACAGGCCGACAAGAACCGCGCTTATTGGGATGCGGTTCGGACCGTCGGCCCTCAGAATAAGAAGAAGAAGGAGGTGTACGGGGTTGGATCAGCAGCGCCGCGATTCTTTCCCGAAGTTCTGCATCCAGGTGCTTCCTCTGAGGCCAGCACCTCCGCGCCTTCTGCGACGCCAGAGGATATTTCGTGCCTGGAATCAGATAATGCGGCGCTGCAGCGTGAGATAGAGTCCATCAGGACGAGGCAAGAGGAGAGTTTACAGGCACTGCAGTCGCAGCAGCAGGCGCTTCAGCAGGCGTTTGAGCATGCGCAGCATCAGACGATGCAGGTGCAGCAGGCAACGAACCAGCAAATCTTCCAGCTGTCGCAGGTCGTCATGACTT
Source organism: Eustoma russellianum (assembly GCA_036186865.1). Taxonomy (NCBI): domain Eukaryota; kingdom Viridiplantae; phylum Streptophyta; class Magnoliopsida; order Gentianales; family Gentianaceae; genus Eustoma; species Eustoma russellianum. The sequence continues at coordinate 2,064,849 of AP025061.1, read as the reverse complement.
TCATTTCCAACTCCTCGCAGCCTCAGCCTCAGCCTCAGCCTCAGCCCCGCCCTCCTGATGGTCACTCTTCTCCGCATGATCCCCCTCCATCTTCCTCTGCATAGTTTTTTATTTTTTCATTGTTTGTACAGTCTATTTCATTTGTTGTATTGACATTTTCTTTGTACTTTTATATATTCTATCTGACAATTTTACGGATTCTATTTCGTTTGTGTTGTTTAATTATACGAACTTGAATGCGCAAATACCGTATTACTGTATAATATTTGTACAAATGATTTAATATACAAAATAAAATATATTATAGAAATTAAATAATAATAATAAAAACTTTTTAATTAATAATGTATTAATATTATTAATAAATCAAAAAAAATTTAAAATTTAATATTAAATAATGTATTTAAAATAATTATTAGTAAATTTTATATTTTTAAAAATAACAAATACCGACGAACCGGCGACGAAATTGGTCTGTCGCAGATCGGAAATAAAAAAACAAAAATTTAAAATTAGCGACGAAAAGACATATTAACGACGACATTTTGCGACGAAATAAAACGGAAACAAAAAATAAAAAAATAATAAATAGCGACGGTAAAACATATACCGACGAAATTTTGCGACGAAATTCTTTGTCGCAGAACATTAATAAAAAAATAAAAAATACGAAATAACGACGAAATAATTTACCGACGAAACAGCGACAACAGAAAAAAGGTCGCAGACCTGACAGTTTCTCGTCGCAGTTTTGCGACGATACACCGACGTAATTTTTTTCGTCACAATACAGCGACGCATTGCCGACGAAATTTGCTTTGCGACAAGCCGTATAACGACCTTTATTTTTCGTCGCTATATGCCTGTAGCGACGAAATAGCGACGTTTTTTGTCTGTCGCTATAGGCTTTTGTTTTTGTGGTGCCACCTCCTCTTGATGCCACGTGTCGCGCGGTCATGTGTCACCGCACTTACTTGCGGTGAGGGGATCCTATCCCGGTATTTGAGAAGTCGTCGCTACCTTACTTTTGCAATTGCTTACAATGTCTGTGTCTACACGAGATAAAAGCTTGCTGCATTGTGACCTTGAGATCAAGGGTTCAAACCATAGAAACAGCTTCTTATACAAAGTGTAGGGTAAAGCTGCGTACATCAGAACATAAAGCGATCCTACCCCTCCACGGATACTGCTCTCACGCAGAAGCTTAGTATACTGGAAACGTCTTTTTAAACTAAAAGACATGAAAAGAGTAGTCGATCATATTATTTGACACCTTTCTCATATCAATTTTTATGTTGATGATCAATTAATCAGATATGATGTAGCTGATTTTTTAGGCTGTTAAATCTGTGAATTATAAATATTAAATTCCATAGAGACCCATGTTCAAAGAAAGTTGATCTATTAATTATTATTGAACAAGTCACACTAAATCAGTAAACAAATGAAACATAATACTGAAAAAGACCTCTAAGCATAGCAGTTGAGTAGCATTTTCTGTACCCGATGTCTCGAGTTCGACCCTCCTCTCTAATTTAAAAAAAAAATGAAACATGATACTGTGTTGTAGTAAATCTATAAGGAAAAAGTCACGTCAATTTGGTAACACAACGAATCTGATAGAGCTTAGTAGCGTTATTAATTAAGAATCATATAAATCAAAATTTTATTTCTGTTTAGCACTTGGCAAATCGAAGATATTTAGAAAAGGATGGACAAAAAAAAGTACTAACGAGAGTTTTTGTTGTTGTTGAGATATATTGGGTATGTGTTGTTGTTGATGGACAAAAAGGAGTTAGAAAAATAAGGTGGTGGGGTCGTTGGTTGCAAAGTCTGAGGATGCAAGAAGTAGGTTCGGATGGGATCCCCTCACCGGGCTCCCCTCATCCAGCCTCACCACATCCCATGCTGACACATGTCACGCAGTGACGCACGCGGTGAGGGGATGTGGTGAGGAGATCTGAACCCAATTAGGTTTCGGTTTTGGCTTTTGTGTATATAGATGAGATAAGAAATGGACTACAAGAATTGACAAGAAGCAGACCCCTGGTCGTTCATGAAACCAACAACATAACCCCACCCTTCCTTCCCCAACAATGGCTTTTCATGAACATTTTTGGTCCAAATTCCACAACTAGGTTCCCACCATATGCTCACAACACACACTCGTGTGTGTAGTTGTGTACCCTTTTGGTTCCAATGATATCTTAAAAAAGGTATTTGAAGTTCTTCACTTATAATACTGTCACAGTTGTTGTATTTGATTCATGTACACATAATAATATCGTGTATTTGATGTTAGAAAAAAATGACATAATATATACGTATGAGTCTAAATACTATATATCAATTGAAGTTTACCGTTTTGGATTTCATGATAACGAAAACTTAAAAATTGACATCTAGTGATGTTAAACCCATGGTGGCACTGCGAGACTCAAAGGGCAAATCTAAGTCGACAGCGTCATCAGACCCAATTAAAAGACAAATATAGTACCAAGCCCGAACAGAAATCAAGTTTGAAATCCTATGCGAACCTGAAGATTTACAAGTATGGCACTTGAATTGAGTGTCTAATGGAGACGTTCAGCTGTTTAACGAAGAAACTAATTTATTTACGAACAGTAGAATGTTACATCTCGAATCGCATATTGAAAAGTAAGAAGCGGATGTCATGATATATAAGTATATTTTTAAGTAATTTCAACTTGGATTAACTGATTTCGAGTTAATGAGAACGAAACTTACATTGTCAAAATTTTCTGTTGTCATAGATACAGCAACACTATCAAGCTCATACTGATGAATAGATGTAATAAGCTGCATTAAGTTGAATAATAAGCTTCCTTTATTACAAAAAGTTCAATAAGAAGTTAACAAATATGACCTAGTTCAAGTAACTAAAGCTTATGTCCCAATATCAACGTCTTTAAGTTAAATCCCTTATAAATGTAAGAGATTGAAATATGTGTGTGTATGTATGTGTGTGTATAAAAAGAGCGTTCTCGGTGCACTAGGCTTCCGCATTTGCACAGGGTCGAAGAAGGGTCCGGATGCTTCGGGATATAATATGCGCAGCCTTACCATGTATTTTTTTTGTGCAAATATATATATGTATGTATGTATGCCATTTAACTCCATCATATATATAGTATTATGTATTATATCATTTATTTTTAAAAATTAGAAAATGATTAGTAGCAGCATGATTTGTACTAGGTGAAATGTGTGAACAAAATTCAACGATGGAAGTTAAATTCAAAACCTAGTACCTTTTTTTTTTGACTCACAAAACCTGGTACCTTCGGCAGGCGGGTTATGTCAATATTAACGTACGAGCACTCAAGTTTGAACATAAGGAGACAACGAGACATTGTACTACATAAAAATGATGGCACCTCTTAATAATATCCTCATAATAAAGGGATAGGATCCCTCCAGCGCAAGGGGGTGCGATGACGCGTGACCGCGCGACACGTGACAGCAAGGGGTGGTGAGGCTAGATGCAGGTGACTCTCATCTAGCCTCAACACCCTCTCTTGCTGCCACGTGTCGCGTGGTCACAAAGGGGATGAGGAAAGTGGTGGTGAAGAGATCCCAACCCCATAATAAAGGCTTGAAATTAAAGTTGCATTAAATTAGTGATCTAATAAGATCGGTCCCCTTTCATTATAATTACAGCTGTACACACTGTACATTCCCTTAATTTTGATTGGCTTCTTTCTGTATTTGAATGGGGTACTTTAAAAGTGATTGCATCTCATAATTGAGAAAACATTAGCCACAATTTGAGTAATGTCCATTTGACACTAACGATAGCTTTTGTTGTCGTTGGGATATACTAAGTCAGGATGATGATGATGGATAATGTCCATTAAACTTTCAAAATATTAAAAGAATATCAGAAGTTTAATAATTATTATAATGATCATATGAAAATTTAAAATTTTGAAAAAAAAAGTTTAAGATCAACAACAATATTATCCATTGCCTTAAAGGCTCCCGTCTATGGTGGTGTATGGAAGGGTCGGATGTATATAACCGTACTCATGTGTTATAAACACACCGAAGATGTTTTTCAATGAATAATTTAGAAACTTAATGTCTACACATCGTTACTTTTTTGATAAATTGTCTCAATTGATCAAACGTAAATTTTCTTTTAAACAATTGTATTGTAAGCTATCAGATAAATCATCTTAAGATAGAGCTTCGATATTCAAAAACATATAATAGGTTTCTATACAAATTCACACTATAACTAGGAGATAACTTAAAGCGGGGATTTTTTTTAATTTCTTAATATTTATGTGATACATAATGTGTTTATATACGACAAAAATTGATAAAGATTGATGTACTGCACAAAGTATCTTTGACTAACAGTTATAAATTGCTGACAATCGAAATCGAAAAGCATGAACCCACCATCAAATGTTTTTTAATGTTTACTTTGTGTGGGACCCCACTCACTTATTGCCACTTGTCGCCTCCTCGTCTATTTCGCAATCACAATTTTTATGAGGACGGATCTTGAAGAAACTAGTACACTTGCTTTGTGAACTTGAGGTCACATATTCGAACTGCGAAAACAGCTTTTTGCACAAATTAAAAGTGATGCTGTGTACATCGAATCACGAAGTGATCCTACCTCTATTCGGACCCTGCACAAACGCAATAGCCTAATACACCGATAACACTATTTTTTTTTTTACATTTTTTTCGTATATCACAAAAGGGAGAATTTTGCAATATAACGAAATTGAATCTAAAAAGTTTTTGATCCTCAACAATTAAACCAAGTTGTAACAATATTTTTATAAATTATAAAGATTTTTTTAGAAATATATAAAACGATCCTCCAAATATTTTGCAATATACAATGTTGATTCGATCTTTTTTTTTTCTTTTCTTTATTTCCTATCATAATCCAACGTAAATTTGAAAGTTGAAGGTAAAAGATTACGTCATTTATTGGCCATCATCTCGTCTTATTTTGATCCAAAAACAACCCATGTATCTTAACATATGTGTATGATTTCGTAAATTCTACTCATACCTTGACATAAGTGAAGTGCTCTATGTCAATGTAGTAATGTTGGTGTTGTTAGTTCAAAACAACCTATATCTCTTTTTAACATATGTGTATGGTTATGTAAATTCTATCCCATACTCTAACATAAATAGAAAACTCTAAGTCAATAGAGTAATGTTGTCGTTGTTCGTGTGAAATGTAATGAGGAACAATTTATCTTTAAGAAAGGGCGTTATTTTTCTAATGACGTGTTTTTTTTGATCGATGATGTAAGTATTGCATCATAAAGTTGAGCCATACTCTATAATTTCAATACCAATGTAAAAAACACAAATTTTATTATGGTCAATGACTAAGTATGATTAGTTGGTCATTGATCAATGAAATATGTAGAAAATTTATCGGCTCTTGTTTTGGCCAATCATCCCCTTGATTGTATGTAGATAAAACTTATTTGTCATCATTTTATTGAGCCATCAGTTGATCAATGAACACAATAAAATTTCATTATAAAAAAAGACAACCAATGGCCGCCTCTAGCCAACTTTGAGGCGGAGCCGATTTATCTCTCTCTCTCTATGTACAACGCTTTTCTTTTTGGTCTGACAATTCTCAGAAAATCCAAACCCACTTTGGAATTTCAGGTTTGCTCACTGCCATCTTCTTGATCAAATTCCACCAAATGGAGAGCACAGATTCCTCCACTGGCTCACAGCAGCCTCAGCTCCCGCCGGGCTTCCGCTTCCACCCCACAGATGAAGAACTAGTCGTCCACTACCTTAAGAAAAAGGCTGCCTCCGCCCCTCTTCCCGTTTCTATTATCGCTGAAGTCGATCTCTATAAATTTGATCCTTGGGAGCTCCCAGGTACTCTGTTTAACATTTGGTTGTCAAGTTTTTTTTTTATGTAAAATTTGACGATAACGTTCCAAGGATAGTTCGAAAACCGAAAGTTTTTGTGCTCCGTGTACGTTGGACCTTGTTTGTGTACAGAGGAAAAGGAAAGTTAGTAATAATGGAAAAATAGCTATGCACGGGTGGTGTTTGAATTTTTGTTTGTGTGTATTTCAGCTAGAGCTATCTTTGGAGAGCAAGAATGGTATTTCTTCAGTCCAAGGGACAGGAAATACCCTAATGGAGCTCGACCAAATAGGGCGGCGACATCTGGATATTGGAAGGCTACTGGAACTGACAAGCCGGTGCTTACCTCTGGTGGGACTCAAAAGGTAGGAGTGAAGAAGGCCCTGGTGTTCTACGGCGGAAAGCCACCCAAAGGAATCAAAACCAACTGGATCATGCATGAATACAGGCTTGCTGATAATAAAACCAACTCAAAACCCCCTGGCTGTGATATTGGCAAAAAAGGCTCGTTAAGGGTATCTCCAAATCCTTTTTCATACGCGTGTTTCTTCTATTTTGCTGACCGAATAAAAAAATGTTTCTTTATGCACTTCTATCTTTAGTGGAATATTAACTTCATTTTTCTTTTTAATTTTAAAATTTGTAAGTGTCCTGGTTTTACTTTTTCACATATCTTGTGAGGTACCAAGAAAGGGTGTCTTTGTTATGTATTACTTTCGATCAAAATTTAGGCGTTCGTTATGATATTTTCAAGGCGGGCAAAGAGCAATTTTTCGTTTTCATTAAGAAAGTGTTTGTCTTTACAGCTTGATGACTGGGTTTTATGTCGGATCTACAAGAAGACCAATACACCAAGACCGATCGATCACGACAGGGATGATATGAATGACATGATGCAATCAATACCACCATCCATGCCTCTATTATCAACCATAGATCATCAGAAGCTACGACAGGGGATAAAGACCTCAAACTACACAGAATTGCTCGAAAATGAACAAAACATATTCGACAAAATGATGAGCAATGACAATGGATCAATGTCTCAGCTGACTACATCTATCTCACAATCTCAGCTTCCTCTACTCGGTGCAACTTCAAGTATCCTACCAACCAAGCGTAACCTCCCGTCTTTATATTGGAACGACGAAAATTGTACAGATTCTCCCACTGGAAAGAGGTTTATAGCTGAAAACAGTGATGGAAGCATTGGAGCAAGGACAGATGGAACTGACTCTTTTGCCTGCCTCTTGGGGCAGCTACCCTCCCAAACTACCCAACTACATCAGCAAGAAATGTTAGGATCACTTGGAGATGGCGTCTTTCGACAAGTTTCCGGCATAAACTGGTACTCTTAGATTACACAAATTTTACTATGCTGCTTCAGGACAACTGGAATTATATTACTGGAAAAAAAATTTCGGATTTGGAGTTTGCTGCTCCTGTAGCACCGTAAATTACTGCTCAGATTCTGTTTTACCTTACCATCAACAGTAACGGGTTTTCTTATGTCAAGAGCTGATTAGTCAAAGTTTCTTGGAGTTAAAACCCGAGGTAGCCACCATGAAAGGGTTATACATATGAATTTTTATACGTAGATGCAAAAGCTGCAAGTGGGATTTGGTGTTGAAGCAAGAGAGGAGGTATCAGATTGCCAGATTGGGTATAAGGTTGTGTCTGCAGTTGCCAGAAGCAAATTTAGGTGAGGCCATGTATATCAATTATAGAGAAGTTTTATCTCATATGCTTACATATTTTAGGTATGCAAGTGAAATTTCCTTTTGTTTATGGACGCAATAGATGGGAAAAAGAAGCATCGTCTAGCTAGGATAGAGAAATGTATAGAAAATTTATATACAATAGTAGGAATAGATCCCCTACATGAATTGCAGCTGAATGTATAGGGAATTGAAAACGGTTATAACTTTCAGTGTGCTTATGATTTTCTTGTTGATTTCTTTTGGATTTAACATTATACTATCGCTTTTGGATATTTGACTTGGATCAACCGGTAAGGCTACTGCCGCAGAAACAGTTTTTTTACACAAAGTGTAAAGTAAGGCTGCGTACATGATCAGATCACGAAGCGATCCGGTCCCTCTCCAGATCCTACACAAACGCGGGAGGCTAGTACACCAGGAACACATTTCGTTATACTATCTCTGTTGTGATCCATTTTCTCCAGCTTGATCTTTTACTTCTTTAGAAACTCCCTTCGGTATACATGTATTTCATCCATCCTCACATAGAGTTTGAAAACCCTAAATCATACCATTCCATAAGGGGGGCAAATAAAAAGGAAATGGGGTTTATAAGTTATTGAGGGCCGATCAAATCCAATTGTTGCGGGGCCCAGATTTTAATTTATGACCTAAAGACACAGTGGCGAAATATCTTGGTTAAGTTTGACATCATCCAATTCTTGCGGGGCCCAGATTTTAAGGATAAGTAACATCATATAAGCATTAGTTTAGAATATATTTTTACTTTTGAGTTTTTGTTCTCCATCATGTCAATTCATGGCACATGTTGTAATATTTTGGTGGTTTATCTTTTTATATTCACTAGCAAATGCACTTTCAAATATAGATTAAGTGACACACGTTTCAACTCCTAATTTGTTTACAAGCTGTCACATTTCTCCAGCTCTACGCTGCAGGAGTGAAGCTTTACATAATGGTAATTATGCATCATTGTTCATAAGTTTTATGAAATACATGTTCTTTCAATCTAAGGTTACTGTCATTTTTTCTCATTTTCATAAGGCAGAAACTCCAATCCACGCACGCATATGAGCGGACAAACACACACACATATATATATATATATATATTACCACTATTTGATATGTTAGAAGAGTTCAAACGCGAACCAATGTTGAAAAAAATATAAATTTGTTGCGTGGGAACTACATTAACATGTGAGAGAAGATTAAGGCCGTATATAATTTCTTATTGTTGAAAAAAGTACTTAAAAGTGCTTTAAAAAGTACTCAAAATTTATATAAAAACATGTAGAAAGTTGATTGGAGAATGAAATGAAACTTGAATTGGATGGGTGAGACGATACTCTGAATTCTGATGTGAATGAATGTTCGGTGAGTGAGACTGAATGTTCAGTGATGAACTCTGAGTGCGGTATTTACGTTTGATCCAATTCTAAAGTATATGTCTTGTCATCAAACGCTTCACCAAACGTTTAGTGAAATCGTTTAATGAACTTTCAGTTCAGAGTTCAGTGACGAGTCCTAAGTTGCAACGTTCAAAATTTTGAATCCAACGTTCGGTTGGTGCAGACAGCAGAAATTTTCTGCTGTCTTTTGATGAAATAATGCAACTTTTGTGACATGGTGACACCTCCTTTCAATCTTGAATGGTCATAAACCAACTTTGAAAGTTAAATTCTATAAAGAAGTGTCAAATTAACTTCTTTCTTGTAAATTGAAATCTATAAATAGAATGATCAAAATTTTTTGAACATATACTTTGTTATACTTTGAGATACTTTTGAAATGGTTTTTAATGTACTTTGAAATGATTCTTCAAAAACCCTTTTGAATCTTTTTTGAAAACGTGGAGAATTTCTTCCTTGTTTTTTTCCTTCTTCCTTTGGTATCAAAAAGTTCAATCTTTCTCTTGTAGAGCAATTGAAGGAAGAAGTCATTGTACCATGGGAATCATTTGTCGTGTAATCTATCTTAATCACTGGTGGAGGCGAAATTGATTTTAAAGATCGTGTAACATTTACGTCTCAACTACTTTCCTTATTCTTCTTACATTTTCTGTGAGATCGAATGTTCAGTGATGAACTCTAAGTGAGATATTTGGGTTTGGTCTAATTCTAAAGTTTATGTCTTGTCACTAAATACTTCACCAAACGTTTAGTAAAATCGTTTAACGGACGTCCAGTTCAGAGCTCAGTGACGAGTTCTAAGTTGGAACGTTCAAAATTTCGAATCCAACATTTGGTTGTTGCAGACAACAGAAAATTTCTGCTGTCTTTTGATAAAGTGATACAACTTTTACAGCATGGGGCCATCTCCTTTCAATCTTGAATGGTCATAAACTAAGTTTGGAAGTTAAATTATGCAAAGAAGTGTCAAATTTAACTTTTTTTTGTAAATTGAAATCTATAAATAGAATGATCAAAAGGTTTTGAACATATACTTTGTCATACTTTGAGATACTTTTGAAGTGGTTTTTGATATACTTTGAAATGATTCTTGAAAAATCTTTTTGAATCTTTGTGAAAATGTGGAAAATTCCTTCCTTTTTTTTCCTTCTTCCTCTGATATCAAATACTTCAAATAAGACAAGTTCAATATTTTTCTTGTAGAGCAATTGAAAGGAAAAAGTCTTCATATCGTGGGAAGCATTTATCATGTAATTTACCTTGATCACTGGTGGAAACAAAATTGCTTTTAAAGATCGTGTAACATTTACATGTCAACTATTTTCCTTATTCTTCTTACATTTCCTTTATATTTGATTATCATATCTTGTGATTTCGTATTTTTTTCACAAAGAAAATTCAAGAACTCTTGAGAGTTGTTTCCTTAAAGTTCTATTTTATTTTCTATTCTCTTCTCCTATGTTTTATTTATATCTCTTTTTTATATTCCCCCTAAATTTCTAAAACTTTTTTGCATTTAAATTTTCTTTTAACACCAAAATTAGCTATTTACTTCAACACCCAAGTTTGGAAAGACCGGTAGTCAAAATTTGGAGGGTGAAAACTTTCAGTAATGATCCTGATGTAGACTTTTTACCATGCTTTCACTTCAAAATATAAGGGTTGGGATCTCCTCACCGCGCGGTCCACAACGCGACACGTGGCACCAGGTGGGGGCGGTGAGGTTGGATGAGGGTAACCCCATCTAGCCTCACCACCGTCCTGTTGCCACGTGTCACGCGGTGACGCGTGCGGTGAGGGAGTGGGGGTGAGGAGATTTGAACCCAAAATATAAAGCATTAATCTTCACTTTCTTAACACTTTTTTTTCCCTTTTGTCAAAGACGAACGGGGAAATGGATGTAGGTGCAAGTAATGCTTAAAAAGAGATAAAGGACATTTACTTTGTTTTATTTGATTTTTCAACAAGCCTCCTTTTCTCTGAAAAAAAAAAATTTAAAACCATAACTAAAAGTTAATCTGAGATAGTTATACTTAATGAGTTATTGTAACATCATAGGTCTTTTGTCTTAGTAAATTTATGATATATGGTATTTTTATTACAAAGTTAATAGGCGCGCAAACATTGAATAACTCAATTCTATATGCCACTGAAGACAACAATTATATTAGAATGCATGTCTATTGATTAATGATCAAATAGTAACTAGCTAGTTGACATGTCTCATATGTTCAATGAACGTTTTCGGTGCACTAGGTTTCCGCGTTTGTGTAGAGTCTGAAGAAGGGGTAGATCGCTTTGCGACACAAGAAAATAACATATGACACTAATTTGAGCACGACACTAGAGTTTTTGTAGTAAGGTTTTCGTAGTAAAATTTCACATGTCTCACACACACATATACACACACACCATTCTAATACCTTCTAAGTTGTTGGTAATTTGCAAGCTTAAGAAAATGACATTTGTTTGCTTCTTGATCTTTCATTATGTATTGATTATCAATGTTGATTAACTTTGATCAATTATGCAAAAGTGGGAGTGTCATTTTCCTAATTACGACCCGTTGGTGAAAGAAAAGACAATGGTAAAGTATATTCTATAGTCAATTGGTTATGCCAAGATGCCACCCTCACATTTTTTTTTTGACTTTTCGACCATTTTCTTGTCATCAAAAGGAATCATTAGGTTTAAGCCACACAAATTTTCTTAATCTTTAAATGCATTCTACTTTGAGGAGAAAATACAATTAACTTTAGTAGCAAATGGTTTTAGTAATACTTAGTTTAGGAATTGATAATGCTATATGATGAAAAGGACCGGATCTCCTCCCCGTCTCCTCCCTTACCTCATTGACCACTGTTCGACACGTGGCAGCAGTGAGTGGTGATGTTAGATAAGTGTCACACGTATCTAGCCTCACCACCCTTTGCTACTAGTGTCGAGGGGTGGACAATGGGATGAGGTGGAAACGGTGAAGAGATCCTATCTCATGATGAAAATGCACTAAAGCATACACCAATTATATATTCACTTGTGGACAGAAGAATTAAGTTGCAATTTATATCCCTCACCATCAAAGTGAAAGGGAAAGTATTTTGTTTTCAGTTTGGATTAGCAAAATAAAGGACGATGTCAACAATGATGGCACATGTATCTATGCGTAATATAAAAAGCGAAATAATTGTCTTTCAGCTTTAAAGAATTGAGTTATTTTTATGTGAAAATATGAAATGGATAAATTAGTCAAGTCTATAACTTTTTTTTGAAGGATGTCAAGCCTATAACTTGAAAATATTTTTTTTATATGGAAAGAAATGAAAACCAAAACAACAACTTTGAAGTCATGCATTCGAGCCGCAGAAACAAGTCTCTTGTACAAAGTGTATCGTAAGAATGCGTACATTAGACCGCAAAGCAATTCGATCTCTCCTATGCAATCACAGGAGTCTAGTACATCAGAAACGACATTTTATCTCCTTAAGATGAGAAGAAAGAGGTGAATGATTATTTTGTTTTCACCTTTTTAATTTTCATTTATAAATATTTCACCCTGTAAAAGAAACGTATACTTATGACCTATAGGGCCACATATGTCATTGCAAACATAAACCCGCTAGCCGAAACATGACGCTTTCCAAAACTGTGAAGTAAAAATCCCGAGATCGACGGAGCAACCACCATTACCACCCAACCCACGGCGGCAGCCAACTTCCCCTATAAATCATGTTCTACTGGAAATTACAATTTTGGTTATGGTGGCACAGGGCCACTCGACTCTACATTCATCTTCTTTTCGGCAGTTTATAGCTTCTTGTTTTCTGATCTTCTGATTGCTCTTTGATTTATTACCTTATTCCTTCTCAGCAGATTACATATGTTACCCACCGATCTCTAATGGCGAACTTTTTAGCTCAGTTTCAGACCATCAAAAAAACCTTCGATCGGATCATAATTGCAGGTATGAACAGACAACCATGACTACATGAACAATCCGTTCTTCCTTTATGTTCCTCTTAATTTTTGTTTCTGTGAACTATCACATAAGTATGCTCGCAATCTTATCGATTGTTGAATTAATGAATGCGGTTCTGCTTATCTGTAGTTTATAAACTTCGTCCGCATTTGACATAACTACTCATTTTTGCTCTTGAGATTCCAAAGGATTTAGCGTTTTACTTGCCATATGCACTAGGTTTGGCCTACAAGATGATGCTAAATTTCTTGATCGAAAATCTTCAAGCTGATTGTTACCTTGTTCATATTCGCAAGCTAATTGTTTTCTGATTAGTGTTGAAGCTTCAAGTGAGCTTGAGACCTTTTGAGTAGCATTAAATTGATGTACTCTGCAGTTGAAGATGTCAGTGATTTGTGGCCCGATGTGAAGGGAGAGTTCGAAGGCAGGTTGCCATTTAAAAGAGCAACTCTGAATAACAAGACTCGTAATCATGTTCTCGTTGATGAGTTGCCTGCAGAGTATATATTAACTACTGATTCAAGAATTCGCAGTCGATCTCCTCAAGAGCAGTCATTGTTTTGGTTCCGAGAGCCTTATGCAACTGTGGTGCTTGTCACTTGTGAGGTAGTTTGCCTGTTGCCTTCTACGAAAATATGGTTGAAATTATTGGCTTTCAGTTTTTCCCCCCTGGATTTGTTGCTGTAATACATTGTTATTGTGTATAATACCTGACAGAATGAGAGGTTAACATCTTTGTAGCACCATTGGAAACTATTCCGTCTGTTTTAAAAATATTGTCCTAGTTTGACTTGAGCACAATTTAAGGAAGTCAGACTTTGTGGGCTACTATTCTTATTTCACCCTTAATTAGTTATTTTAGGTAAAATAGAGAGAAATCATGTCAATTTTAAATGAAATAGTATTATAGAAACTGTGACTACTAATATTTACTATCTCTAGAAAGTGAACAAATTTTTAGGACAAAACAAAATAGAAGGGAGGACAATATTTTTGAGGCGGAGGGAGTATGACTTATTGTTTCTGCAACTTGTTATTTACTCACCTGAGGTCTTCCACCTTGACATGAATGTGCCAACAGTATTTTGCTCATAACTACTCAGAGTACATATCGACCTGGCCTTTTTTGCATTAAGACGGCATTATATAATTTTTTCAATTGTGCTTCGAAGTGGTGAAGCTGTATATAATGATTGATGATGCAAATTGGAGAGTCTGACTTTGTACTGATCGTATGGTGTGTCCAATTCTGGCACATGGTGACTATTTGTTTCACTTTTTTGCTTTTATTGGCTTCGGCAATGCATTTTGTATGGAAACTTTTCTTCCTCTATTTTGTCAACTGAAACTTTGCTTGTTATAAAGTTATCTTTCTGATCATGATGTGAGTCCACCACTATGTTACCTGTTAAATGTGCCTTTCTCAGTGGAAGCATTAGTCATAGTGTTTTCATATTGAGATGATCAGTCTTGAGTATAAAATTCATAGTTTGTGCCAATCACAATGACTTCTTTGGCTATTATTGTCCGCATTCTTCAGCTAACTATATGGGTGACAGACGTTATGTTTACTTACACCTAGATCTTTTTATGCGGAAGTTATAGGGTGTAACATGTGACATGTTGATTAATGTTAGGCCTGTAGTGGGCTGAGATGGTGACGATGGATCTTTCATTCCATTTTCCACAATCATTGGTTATATCTGCTTGATCTAACAAATCTTGTTACTTTTTAGGATCTTGAGGAGTTCAAAACTATAGTTAAACCACGCCTCAAACTGATCGTTCAAAATGATGGACGTGAGTGGTATATTGTATTTGTTTCTAAAGCACCACTGCACAATGATCAAGCCACTAAAATGGCAAAAAAGGTGTATGCCAAAGTTGAAGTAGAGTTCAGCTCAAAGAAGAGGGAAAGGTATATTTTTTTGATATTGATTTACTTTCGTCGATGTAGTTCATTTTGTTGGAATGTTGCAATAGCATCTTTGTTTGTTGTTCTGTTGAAGAACATTTTTCATCTTTCCCCTCTTTAGAGGAATTAGTCGATATTCTCTGTGCTCTGAAATTTCTCGGTTGAGGTGAACAACCATTCTGCATGATTCCTTATACATTGATTGTGGCAGAAGTTGGATGGAGTATTTTGCTCAACTGTTGGCTACACAAGGAAGAAAGATTTGTTGGACTAGTGGTCTGATGAAACTGTCTCTGGTTCCTCTGATATAACACTTAGTCATTCAGACTTCTTCTTTATCCTTTATTTGCTCTTGATTATCTTGTAATCCGTAATTATATTAATCCCTCTTTCCTGAATCCTTTTCCTTGGGGGTATTGTATGTTTTCAGTTTTATACATGTGTATAATTTATGTACGTATATTCTCCAAAGGGAGATGAAGTAGAATTTCAGCGATTCTGTTGCATTTTTATGCTTTGTTACTTCAACTAGGTGTTGCAAGCTAGATATACATGGGCCTGAGGCAAATTTTTGGGAAGACTTTGAATCAAAAATCACCGAGTGCATCCGAAATACACTGGACAAACGTATACAGTTCTATGAGGATGAAATTCGGAAGCTCAGTGAACAACGGCTCCTACCAATTTGGAATTTCTGCAACTTCTTTATTCTTAAGGTACATTCAGCAACAATTTCTAAGAAAACTTGTCTTTACAAGCTTGAACGAGGACTTCTGTGGTTGATTAAGCATGGTGGATACCGACGATTCATGTAGACGTGGTTGATTAAGCATGGTGGATACTGGCGATTCATGTAGACGATCTCATAGCGGATATAGGACTGAAGGGAGAGTGTTAGTTACTTATAACGAAGGTATCATGGTTGAGATGATATGAGATTTTGAAAGAGTCATATCTTAATGCACATATCAGGCATTGTGAGAAACATAAGGAGGATACGATCTAGGATAAAACCAAAAAGAAAAAAAAAAAGAAAAAGACGAACAAAACACGGTGGAAAGGACTGATCCATATAGGCGACCTTAACTAGTGAAAAAAAAGGCTTGGGTACTGATGGTTTTGTTGTTTTGTAGATGAAAAATTGATCAGCCCCCACCCCACCCCACCCCACCCCACCTTAAAGAGAACAAACTTCCCTTACCCAAAGAAGAGTTACTGATTGTTGTGCTGACCTTCCGGATATTGCATATGAAAAGATTGCTCCCCTTCTCTTATTGCTCCTCTTCCAACCCCCACCAAAAAAATGTCGTCAAAAAAAGAAAAGGGGGTGGGTTAGTTAATGTTGGGGCAATAATTTGCTGATACAGTATTCTTGGTTTATCAATTAAAATAAGCTTCTTCGGACAGATGGTAGCCAATGCATCATATTTTACGGTTTGCTAGAGAAAGATACTCCAGATCTTCTGGATGATTGCTTTTAGAATAGTGCCCCATTTGTAGAAATAACATCTGGTGACAGTGGCTTTGAGGCTTGAGGCTATTGAGGCATTGTTGAAGGTCGTTATCTGCCTTGGCTACAGGAAAGCTTGGCTTTTATGTTTGAGATTGCTCATCTTCATGAGGACTCATTGCGTGAATATGATGAACTGGAACTCTGCTACTTGGAGACAGGTACTTGCTTTGCAACTTTTATACAGATTTTCCCTCTAGATTCTGTGAAAGCTTTGCATTGTATTTTGCTATTGACGCACCTTCCAATACCCAATACTTTTATCTGTTCCACGCCCTGCCTCCATGAATTGTTCTTTGGATGTAAACTTAATCTATTCTCTTGAGTGTCTGTTCAAACATTCTAAAAGTAATTTGACATTACATATCTTTGTCTTCTGAGGATGAAGTTGTGGAACACCATTGTAATCAGTACAGGATATTTGCACAAAGTATGGGACTCCACACAATTAAACTAGTTTTTTCTATGATATGTCCGTTTGGCTCTTTTGTTATCTCATTTATCAGTTGTCAAGTCTCGTACAGAAATTCTTAGGTAGCTTATGTTAGTGGCACTTATGCAATGCCATCTCTAGCGCAATCATCCACACAGTAAATGTTTTGGCTTAACCTGGAATGGATTTTATTGCACCTTAATGAATTGTGCTCGCCTTTCGACTAGCTCAATAGTGAGCAGGTATTTCCACTCCAATATCTGTGTTCTAGGAACTCTGAGGGTTTATATGTAGTGTACTGCATGATCTTGTTTCACAAGTGACTATGTGTAACTATGATGATGGATCTGTATTACCTTATGTATGTGCCCAGAAAAGAATTGAACCTAACATGTCTGTCTCCTTTCTTCCTTCTCCCTGTTGATTGTCTTCAGCTCTAGATTTACAAAGCTGCTGGTGCATTTCTTCTTAGGTGCCAATTAATTTACCCTTTGTTACAGTGAATATGATGGGGAAACAACGTGATTTTGGAGGTATGGAGCAGGGTGATGATCAAGCTGCGCTACTGAATCCAGGAAAGAAATTGTTAACTCAGATTGTTCTGGACGACTCATTTAGGGAGTTCGAATTCAGGCAGTATTTGTTTGCATGCCAAGCAAAGGTGTGCAAAGATTGAACCTCTTGTTAGCTTAGGTTGGTTATGTATTAATTTAAACAATGTTTTTTTTTTTTCCATCTCAAAGGGATTGTTGTCTTAGTTTTGTTAACTTTGCACATTAGCATTGTAGTCTTAAATACTGTGGTAAAGAAAACCCCCTGTTTAACGTATGTTTTTGTATGATTAGAGTTTCAGCAAGTTGATTGCGGAGTTGTAACACTACGAATAACTTGGCTTCTGTTTTCAGCTAATCTGAGATGACACTAAATGGAATTTTGAATTCATAGTTAGTTTGTAACTCAATTTCTAATGGGCTATGAAAAATGGTGATAACCGGACAGTGGCCGGACAGTGGCCGGATGGTGGTGATGGCCGGAAGACTTTTTGGAGAAGAAAACAATATATTTTCCTTAATCATTGATATTCACATCTTACATTGTCCTTATACAACTAAGGTAATAAATTACATTTAAGCTAGTCAACTATTCCCATAAATCAAGGGATTCCATACTAATTGCCTACTATAAACCGGTACACATCTATCACTCCTACAATTATGCATTACAATTACACCACAATTACTCCTCTATATTTCTTACAAAAAAACTGCCGCATTCAATGTGCCATAAATCGGCACATTAACCTCTTCCAACCGTTTCTTCCTAAGAAAGGAAGACCACACTAATTATGTTATAATCACAAAGATCTCTTGAATATTCCAACACTCCCCCTCAAGCTGGTATGTAGATGTTTTCCATGCCAAGCTTGCTAACAAGTTCTTCAAAATTGTTTCTATGAAGTCCCTTTGTCAAGATGTCAGCTACTTGTTGTTTGGTGGGAATGTAGTGCATTGAGAAACTTTTGTCATCTATCTTTTCTCTGATAAAGTGACGATCCACTTCAACGTGTTTTGTTCAATCATGATGAACTGGATTGTGTGCAATACTCACTGCAGCTTTATTGTCACAAAAGAGCTGCGCTGAACCTGTAGGAAAAATGAGTAACTCACCAAGCAATCTTTTTATCCAAAGACCTTCGCATATGCCATGTGCAAGTGCCCTAAATTCTGCTTCTGCACTGCTACGGGCTACCACTGCTTGTTTCTTACTACGCCAAGTAACCAAGTTACCCCATACATAAGTACAATATCCAGACGTAGATCTTCTATCAGTTATGGACCCAGCCCAATCCGCATCAGTATAGATCTTGAGGCTCCTTTCATCCGTCTTTTTGAAAAATAATCCCCTGCCTGGTGTTTTCTTAAGATATTTCAGTATCCGAAATACTGCTTCAAAGTGTTGCTCTTTTGGTGAGTGCATGAACTGGCTCACCATACTAACTGCAAAAGCGATGTCAGGACGTGTATGTGATAAATAAATAAGTTTACCCACAAGTCGTTGGTATTGTCCCTGATTTGCGCCTTCTTCCCCATCTAGGCGTAGCTTCACATTTGCCTCCGTGGGTGTATCTACGGGCCGGCAACCTAACATCCCTGTCTCTTTTAACAAGTCAAGTATATATTTTCTTTGTGAAGCAAAAATACCTGACGAGATCTTTGTGATTATAACATAATTAGTGTGTAGAACATGGTGTGATCAGCTTGAGATTGTTTAAATCCTTGAGTCTTAACAGCCTGAGTGAATTTCCCAAACCATTCACGTGGTTATTGTTTTAGGCCATAAAGTGACTTGTTCAACTTACAAACCATGTTTTTCTCTTTTATAACACCAGGAGGAAGGTCCATATAAACTTCTTCATGTAGGTCTCCATTAAGAAAGACATTTTTTACGTCTAGTTGTTGAAGAGGCCAATCAAGACATGCAGCTAGTGACAAAAGTATTCTTACTGAGTTTAGTTTTGCCACCGGAGCAAATGTTTCGTTATAATCAATCCCGGAGACTTGAGTAAAGCCTTTAGCAACTAATCGTGTTTTGTACCTGTTAATGCTTCCATCTGAGTTAAACTTGACAGAGAACACCCATTTACAACCTACAGCCTTTTTACCTTTAGGTAACTGAACAACTTGCCAAGTGTTATTTTTCTCCAGTGCCTGCAACTCATCATGCGCTGCTGCCCTCCAGTTCTTATCTGCCATGGCCTCACTAATATCTCTAGGGACTTCGGTGCTAGAGACTTTGGCTGTGAAGGCCGAAAAACCAGGGGATAACTTGTTAGTGGAAACAAAATTAGAGATGGGGTGCTGAGTACATACACGTTTTCCTTTCCTTATTGCAATGGGAAGATCCAAATCCTCTTGAGTGTCCTTGCCGGAATCAAGAACCTGTTCAGAAGATTGGCACTCTGGAGAGATAGCAGGATCTATATCAAGTTGAGAATTGTACTTACGGGAGTAGACAATGATATTAGTTGGATCACGTGTAGTAGGCTGAGCTTCGAACACGTTTTGGTCTGGTGAATATTCGGCTTTTTAGTCTGGTGAATATTCGGCTGACTCAGGAGTGGTCGGACTAGAAGTATGCGGACTGGTTGGTTTGGCACGCTGACTGGTTGGCTTGGCACGCGAACGCGACAGACCTGGAGCCAGACTCGACGGACCAGGAGCAACATTGTCCAGGTCCAGGACTCCCCCTGAATCGCTGCCGGAATGGGTAAATAAAGGCAGCGATTCATTTGTAGAGACAATGGGTGATACTGTAGACTGTGAAGATGGAAGAAACTTCATACCCGAGGACATCGGACTGTGTATAGAAACCGGGAAAAAAGGTTCATTTTCTCGGAAGATGACATCCATAGTAACAAATACTCTACGAAGGGTAGGAGAATAGCACTTATACCCACGTTGTGTAGAAGAGTACCCAATAAACACGCATTTGTATGAACGGGGATCAAGTTTGGACACATTTGTACCGTGATTATGAACAAATGCAACACACCCAAAAACTTTGAGAGGTAGGGGAGAACCACTATGGAATAGTGGGTAGGAGTGACGGAGAGTGGCAATGGGTGTTTTGTAATTTAGTGTTTTGGTTGGGAGGCGATTGATGAGATGACATGCTGTGAGAACTGCCTCTCCCCATAAATAGTTAGGAACATGCATAGTGAACATTAAGGCTCGGGCAACTTCCATAATATGTCGATTTTTCCGTTCAGCCACGCCATTTTGTTGTGGCGTGTCTGGACATGAGCTCTGATGAACAATACCTTCAGACAGGAGATAAGTATGTAAGACTTTATTGAAATACTCTGTACCATTGTCAGTACGTAGGATTTTTATAGTGGTCTGAAACTGAGTTTTTATCAGAGAGTGGAAGTTTTGAAAGGTGTTAGCTACTTCAGTTTTATCTTTGAGAAGGTATATCCAACACACCCGTGTATGGTCATCAATAAACGTAATGAACCAGCGTGCGCCTGAAACATTTTTAACCCGTGAGGGACCCCAAAGATCACTATGCACAAGATGAAAGGGGGAAGATTCTTCATGCGTTTTTGGGGAGTAGTGCTGTCTAGTATGCTTAGCAAATGTACATGCATCACATTGCAGAAACGGCAGTTTTTTGACATTCAAATTTGAAGGAAACAACTGTTTTAGGTACTGAAGACTAGGATGTCCTAGTCTGTGATGAAGTAGAAGTACATCATGATTATTAGAACTAGGACTAACAACAAAGGGTATGGCCGAATGAAGGGCAAGACTTTCTGGATAAGGATCCTCCTCAAAATGATAAAGTCCGCCTTTCTCTCTAGCAGTGCCAATCTTCTTCCCCGATTCCTGTTCCTGCAAGACACAAAGTTGTGCAGAGAAGTTAGCAACACAGTTGGAATCCTTCGTAAGCTTGCTGATAGATATTAGATTGCAGGCTAATTTAGGGACAAATAGGACGGATTGTAGAATTAGTGTAGGTGACACTCTCACGGAACCTTGTCCTGCTACAATTGCAAAGGTTCCATCTGCTACACGTACTTTCATCCCCCGGGGTTTGGCACATAGGTGGAGAACAAGGACATATTACCTGTCATATGATCTGTGGCGCCTGTGTCTAGGATCCAAGATGAGGTCTCGACAAAATTAGCCATACCTGGTTGGTGGTTGGTGTTGGGCTGTATTGCGGCTTGTCCCTTCAATAGTGTAAGTAATTGGTCAATTTGGGTTTGGCTTAGGGTAGCCGAACCTGCAGCTGTGTCCGGCGAGTCACTGCTGTCGACAGCAACTGCCGCAAATCCGCGGCCCTGCGTTGGTGTTGGCCGTTTGGCCCGTGTGTCAGCGGGTTTTCCATGGAGGCTCCAGCACTTCTCCTGTGTATGACCAAGTTTGTTGCAATGGGAACATCTAGGGCGATTAGTTGATCGCGGACCAGTTGCCCTTGCCATGAGTGCTGAGGAGTCTCCTTGTGGTGTTGTGGGATGGAAGTCCCTTCTTTCTCCAAGCATGACTCGGCGTCGGCTTTCTTCCCGCCTAACTTCAGCAAACGCCTCACTGAGGGAAGGAAGTGGTCTCCTTCCTAAAACACGTCCTCTGACCTCATCTAGTTCTCTATTTAGACCTGCAAGAAACTCATACAGCCTCTCTTTTTCCAAATGTTCTTTGAATTTAATATTACCTTCAAGATCTTCCCAGTCTGCTTCATAGTGCAAGTCCAGTTCTTGCCACAGTGTTTGAAGAGTATTATAATATTCTGTAATACTCATACCCTCTTGTCGAATTTCTTTGAGTTTATTCTTGATTTCAAAAACTTGAGAAGCATTCTCAAGGTCAGAGTAGTGTTCATGTACTGCATCCCAAATAGCTTTAGCAGTTCTTAGGAAGAGATAAGTACGGCTGATGTGTGGCTCCATTGAGTTGATTAGCCATGACATCACCAGAGAGTTATTCAGTTCCCAGGCCGGGTACCGTGGATCAGTGGTATCCGGCTTGGAAGCCTGGCCGGAGATAAACGCCAACTTGCCCTTACCTCGTAGGACCATTAAGACAGATTGAGACCAAAGCAAGAAATTTTTGCCATTCAGTCTATGGTTAGTGATTTGGAGAGAGGAGCTTTCACTGAGAGATTGCTGAAAGCTAAGATCAGTTGGGTTTGCTGCAGTTGTTCCTGCGCTAGAGGTAGGGGCCGGTGCAGTTGAAGAGCCTGCACTAGGGGAAGTTGTTTGGGAACTCATCTCGGAAGTTGGATGAGGATGATTACGAAACTGTTTTAGTGTTTAGGGTTTTTGGGCTCTGATACCATGAAAAATGGTGATAATCGGACAGTGGCCGGACAGTGGCCGGATGGTGGTGATGGCCGGAAGACTTTTTGGAGAAGAAAACAATATATTTTCCTTAATCATTGATATTCACATCTTACATTGTCCTTATACAACTAAGGTAATAAATTACATTTAAGCTAGTCAACTATTCCCATAAATCAAGGGATTCCATACTAATTGCCTACTATAAACCGGTACACATCTATCACTCCTACAATTATGCATTACAATTACACCACAATTACTCCTCTATATTTCTTACAAAAAAACTGCCGCATTCAATGTGCCATAAATCGGCACATTAACCTCTTCCAACCGTTTCTTCCTAAGAAAGGAAGACCACACTAATTATGTTATAATCACAAAGATCTCTTGAATATTCCAACAGGCTAGTTGCGTTTGGATGCTATAATATGTGTAAACTTGTTGTTACCATCTTGTACTTTTGGTTCGGTCGTGCATTGGCTTCCGGATTATCTTGTTAATCTACCATGCAAAGTATCACCCTGCCAAAGAATGCGTTGAATAACAGCCTGCCAGAATGTAACTTTTAATGTGCAACTGAAACTTCCTACAACGTTCTTTACAAATTGACCATTTAAACAATTCTTGTGCATTGTCTTGTTGCTGCATGTGCCTAGATATCTGTTGTATGGCAGTTTTAGGGATTCATAATGCTCAAATGCAGCATTAGGAAAAAGCAGAAGTCCCATAATGAATGTAAATATCCTTGTCGACTCCTTAATTGACGGGTTTCCTACTTATAGACATCGGGTGTATTGTCCTTAAGTTTTTGAATAGGTTTTTTGACCTTATTACTTTGCCACTGCATTTAAATAAGCAATCATGCTTGGAGTCGATGCTAAATGGTATAGTTTAAATCCTATTTCAAGTGAAACTCCAGAGTGAAGGCATGTGCATATTTTTCTTTATTTTGATAGTCTTATTCCATGAGTTCCAAGCATTTACATTGCTGAATTTGATCTTAATTCAGCCTCTTAATGGTTCTGATACCTAGTAAGCAAGGCACTGTCGTTTACATTGTTATGGTTTTGCACCCTTTCTTGTTTTTGTCATTGTGTTGCTCCAAATAATTGTTTTCCCTCATCATTGTTCTCAAATATACAGTTGCTGTTCAAGCTTAGTCGGGCATTTGAGGTTGCATCAAGGGCCTATGCTTTTATTATTAGCTTCTCAAAAACATTGGGCTTGCATGAGGTAATGTACTGAAGTCCCATTTATTTGTCTTTTCTCTACAACTTTATGTATGGAACTTTTTGTTGATCATTTGATGCCTATTTCTAGAGTATTCTACCATTCTGCTTGCGAGAAGTGTGGGTCATAAGTGCTTGCTTGGCTACAATTGGTGCAGCTTCGTCTAATTACAAAGATGGTCTAGCGACGCCTGATATAGAACAAGAATATTGTTGTGTAGTTGGGGATCTGTACTCGCTATGTAGGACTAAGGTACTCATTTGTTTCTCACTATTCCTAATGAACGTATACGTGATTTTGCACATTTTGTTGATTGTCAGTTTGGTTATTAGATCCAGGACTTGGATGCAAGGAGACACATTGTTCTTTTTATTTGTGATTCTTATAGTCATGGATGAAGCTACACTAGGGCCCAGGCAGCCCCACCAAAAGATTTCAAAACCTTTAGGGACTGATTACGCGAGGAATTTGGAATAAAAATAATCGTGTTATTGCCCCTAAACCGAGCAAAAAGTAATTTTGACGGATCTAAATTTTATATGCGTGATGCCTGCTTATAAGGAGATCAATTTGGAACTTCAATTACTCTTTTTGTGTTTGTCTTTATCTGGCAGTTCATGAGGCTTGCGTATTTGATTGGTTATGGATCAACTATTGAAATAAGTCCTGTCAACAGGTAGCAACATCTTTTCTTTTTCCCCTTTCCCCCAGACTCATTACAACTTGTTTTACTGAAAAATAACAGTGTTTGGGAAGCAACAGATTTGGTACTTCCATCACTTGCATACTCCGACATGTTATTCTATATAGCCCTAACTTCATGATATTCTTATTCTGACCAGTGCTTCTCTTAGCATGCTACCTTGGCCTAAGCCGGCAGTTTGGCCTTCTCTTCCACCTGATGCTTCATCGGACGTGCTACTGAAAGAGAAGGTGTATTTCAATTTCAATGTACTGTATCCGTGTAATCAAGATGCTGTCAAGTTGTGTTCTGTTTATGAATAGAAAAATGATTATGCATGTTTCACATCGTCTTGCAACTGTTTATAGCAACTGTGGAAGGCTGAATTAATCTGGACAGCTTAAGAAATATCCCAGCATTTAATTTGAACAAAAGTTTTTAAATTCGGGTTTTGAACTACTGACTTTGCTTTTACCACAAATGGTTTTAATCATGTACTGCTCCTTAGTATTGTTGCTATTGTCCTTTTGTATTTGTTACCTTACTTTTTTACATAAACTTTTCCCGCAGACAATCCTTCAAGAAACTCCACGAGTGAAACACTTCGGTATTCAAAGGAAACCGTTACCATTGGAGCCATCTGTGCTTCTTCTTGAAGCGAATCGGCGCAGAGCTTCCCTTTCCGCTGGCAATGTGTTTGAATTGTTTGATGGTCGAACAGATGCTATAGATGGGTAACAATGACTTTCAAATATTGGAATGATATGTTTTTGGAAATGATATTCTCCCGATGATGATTTTAGACCTTCATCGTTCTCATCATTGGTCTGATAATGAAAAAATCAAGCAGAATACAAATACAAGAAACGGAAGTGAAAACATCAGTTTACTGTGTTTCTCATCAAGAATTCCATTAACATATTACAAAGAAATGTCATTTGGCTGGCTGTCACTTGGGCAGTGGTTAGAGCAGGGGTCTTGAGTGTCAAGTCTATGAACCTTACAAGAGTCTGAATGAATTCAAAATTAGGAAACATCCAACGATAATTTCTTGTCGTTTGTTTGTCAAATTTCTCTCCGTCCTTCAATTATTGCCATTCTTACTCAATGATATTCCAATTCTTTTCTGTGCGTGATGTCTCTTGCTGTATTCTTTTTTGGGAAACCTTGAAAATTCTCTCTACAACTCACTTTGATGACTCTTTTCCATGAAACATTCGTGTCCTTTAAAACAGTTACAACAACAACACTTAAGCCTTTTTCCCACTATGTAGGGTCGGCTACATGGATTTAAAGTGGTTAAAGTAAGGAAATTAAAGGTAGTTAAAACAAAGAAATTAAAAGTGCTCTAACTACCCCTTTATAGAGAATGAGCTTATGGCAGTAATCGTTGTTTTTCAATGTGTGTTGAGGTTACATTGATATAGTACCACTAAGGAGATCAGATCTGATCTCAATGTCAAAGACATAATATTTACTTTCCTAGACTACCTTTACCTCTATGTTAACAACAGAATATACACTTTCCTATTTACATGATTCTATGATTATAACATAATAAGAACTATATTGTATAGATTATGCAAATAGTAATGTTTTCAATGCTCCCTAGAAACCTGAGGAGGCGTCGGGCTTTTAAGAGGTGAGAAACAAATTCTGGGGAATGTGTTTTTGTAAATGTCCCATTCTTTTGTTCTTTTGATGACGAGTTAATTTATGTCAAAATGAGGCAAACATTTACTAAGTGGCTTTGTCATTATTAAAAGTTTTTGCTTCTGAAAGACGAAAAGGAAAAGAAAGAAAAGATGTAAAATTTTAAATCCCTTAATATGCATGCTTTCATCATAACGAATAACTCACTTTGCAGTTTGCCTACAATGTCTCAGAAGCCAAGAGCACATTCAATTTCAATGTCACAAAATAATTCGTCACCTGGAAATTTTGAGAGCTCAATTGATCAGCCCATGAGACTTGATGAAATACATGTTGCTGCTGAGCATGCTGTACAGAGGACCATTTCTGATGCTGATCTATGGAAATCGTTATCTTCTATAGAGGAATTTGAGGTATTTTGTTTGTCTGATGTATGTATTGGAATGGAAACTAAGCTGCCGAAGTTACCCCTCGTACTGTTATACCCCCCTTGTCCCAAAACTACTTTTAGTTGAGCAACAGTTTACGAAGCAAATCTGTTAACTGAATGAAGAATTAGATCATTATCCCTATTTTGTAGCTGCAGTGTTTAATTTGACATTATTTTTACTATTTCAACCTTTGGTGGCCAAGGACGATTTTTAAGAGGAAAGTAATGCAAGAGAACTATGAGGGCAATATTTTTTTAGGACTGAGGCAGTATTCATGTTGGTGGGTGATGATTGTCCTGAACTTTTGCGGGGTCTTTCTCGAACATCTTTTGGCCTATTACTGAGATATTTCAACTATGATCTGTTCAATTCAATCTCAAATGTGTAGCTTAGTTGGTTTAATCTTTATTTATCAACTAGTACACTAGTTGATAAATAGAGATTTAATCTCTATTCTTTTGCCTTTTACTAAAGTATCAACTAGTACACAGATATAGGTGGATTGTGTGTTCACTGTTAAGTCTTCAATTAACTGACTTATTTAAATCCAGAGATACTGATGCTGAAATGGCCTATTGCAGCTTTACTTGAATAATTTTAATTTGAAGTTCAATTTCTGAAAGTTTCCTTGCAGATTGTTAGATCTTGTTTGATCTCTTTCTTTTGGTTTGACACAAGCCTCTCGTTTTCTCATACAGGAAAAATATCTCAAGATATCAAAACGTGCTGCAGAATATTATCATCGTTCTTGGTGGAAGAGACATGGTGTCGTCCTTGATGGTGAAATTGCAGCCATCTATCATAAGCGTGGAAATTTTGATCTTGCTGCGAAGTTGTATGAGAAGGTCTGTGCTCTTTTTGCTGGTGAAGGATGGGAGAATTTGTTGGCTGAAGTACTTCCTAATTTAGCAGTGTGTCAAAAGATTCTGAATGATCAAGCTGGCTACCTTTCTTCTTGTGTTAGACTGCTCTCGTTGGACAGAGGATTGTTCTTGACCAAGGAACGGCAAGCATTCCAGTCAGAAGTTGTTCGTCTGGCTCATAGTGAAATGAAGCACCCTGTGCCCCTGGATGTCTCTTCATTGATAACATTTTCCGGCATACCAGGGCCTCCACTGGAGCTATGTGATGGAGATCCTGGTACCCTTTTGGTAACTGTTTGGAGTGGATTCCCTGATGATATAACTCTCGATTCTCTTAATCTTACTCTGACAGCAACTGCCACAGCTGATGAAGGCATTAAGGTTTTCTATCTATTTTGTGTAGCATTAATGTCTTATTGTTATTGTTGCTGGAGATCAGTGCTTTTAACTTACTGTAATATGATGGTTGCTATTGAATTCAGACGCTGAAGAACACCGTTGCTACAATTTTGAAGCCTGGTAGGAATACCATCACACTGTCTCTACCTCCACAGAAACCAGGTTCTTATGTTTTGGGGGCTCTTACTGGACAGATTGGTCAGTTGAGATTTAGATCTCATAGCTTTTCAAAAGGTGCGCCTGCAGACAGTGATGATTTTATGAGTTATGAGAAGCCAACAAGACCTATACTAAAGGTATTGTTCCTCAATCTTCTGCAAATTCGACACATGTTTCTTGAGGGAACAGGGATTCTTTTTTGTTTAAGTAATTCTTGGGAAAAATAGGCATTCGTTTTAGAATAATATGAATTACCCTCTTGCCACTTTATGGCCCCAAATCTGTCTATGTTCTTGATAAATATGTATTGTGAAATTGCCACCAAGGTCAAAATTATCCCTTGAGAGTAACTTCATTCTTTCTTAGGTGTTCAAACCAAGGTCGTTGGTAGATCTTGCTGCTGCTGTTTCCTCTACTTTGCTCATAAATGAAAATCAGTGGGTTGGCATAATTGTAAAGCCCTTAAACTATTCTCTCAAGGGTGCATTATTGCATGTGGACACAGGCCCTGGATTACAAATTGAACAGTCATATGAGACTGAAATTGAAAGGTATTTAAATGTGTCCCCAGATGCTGTGGATTCTGGTCTCTCAGAAGGATCTGCACCTCTCGAGTTTCCTAGTTCTGCTGAAGATACTCGATTGAATCTTCAAGATGGAAAGATCGTGTTACCTGACTGGGCAAGCAATATAACTTCCATTATATGGATCCCTGTGCGTGCTACATCTGAGAGTCTGGCCAGAGGAACACAAGGAGGTGTCTCTTTGACCCCCCTCGACTTTCTTTCAGCATCCTTCATATAACTCCCTGATATAAACTACTAAAGTTGTGCACTAAAATTCGCAGGTGTTGTAGTTTCACAAAGGCAAAGTGTTGTAGATGGACTGAGGACTATTGCTGTTAAACTGGAATTTGGAGTGTCACATAACCAAACATTTGAAAGGCACTAAAGCTTTTATCATCTATCATATTTAATTGCAGCTGCATTTTGAGAATTTGCTTTTAATACTGCTCAGATCGCTTTATTGCCACTTCTTAGGACCTTAGCAGTTCACTTTACAGAGCCTTTCCATGTGAGTACACGTGTTGCTGACAAATGTGTTGAGGGCACTCTGCTTTTGCAGGTATTTAGGCCAATTTTTGGGTTGTGCAATGCCCTTGTCTTTTTGAACTAGAGGGTCTTCTTGAATTGATATTCACCTGGTAGTTCCTTTGGTATTAATGCATGACATGATGATGATTGTGTCGATCTCTCTTTTGCCTGCTTAGTATCAGGCTAAACACAAGTTTCACGAGCATAAGCCTAATCGATGCAATTATGAGACATATTGTGCCTCTTTCCTATAGCTTTTTTGTTGTCTGTAGTGAGATAGCATAGTTGCATCATTGATTGGATTGCTCGACTTCTATAGGGGTTAGCATAGTCATGTTAAGCAAATAACACTGTCATGCTTTTGAAGACTCATATCTAGGATGAATGAATATTGGATGGCCTCACTGTGTCTAATTCTGTCTTTTTTCTTGTCTAGATTATCCTTCACTCACAAGTGAAGTCTTCATTGACTATCTTTGATGCATGGCTTGAACTTCAAGATGGTTTTGCTCATAATGGGAAAGGTGATGGGAGACCAAGCTCGGCTTTCTTTCCACTTAGCGTCTCTCCGAAGTCTAGAGCTGCAATGTTGTTCACTATATGCTTTGAAAACACAATGGCCAAAGGTGTGCCGTAATTTCTGCTCTGTGCACTTTTTTGCAAGTCTATTTCTCTGAGAGCGGAGCTTTCTCTGTTTCAGATGAGTCAAGCTTGTTGCATCCTGATACTATCTTGAACATTCGGTATGGGATTTCTGGTGACCGAAGCCTTGGTGCTCATAAACCAATGTCCAAAGAACCAGCAGGGCCTGATGATGCTACCAAGCATTTGGTCTTCAGGAGTGCCCTTGTTCTCCAGCGACCTGTCCTAGACCCCTTCCTTGCTGTTGGTTTCCTACCTTTCCCTTCGAATGGTCTTCGAGTTGGACAGCTTGTGACAATGAAATGGAGAGTTGAAAGGTTGAAAGAGCTGGTCGCTGCTGGAACTTCTGAGAAATCGGTAAGTCTTGAAGCTCTGTGTTCCGGGAAATAAACATGAGGTCATTAGCTTTTTCTAGACTAACTCTGGGATGAAACATTGTTTCTGAAACAAGCCGCAGTCCTTGACAGAGACAAGTATTAATTTCTAAAGGTTTATCTATCAACTGCTGTTTTTGCTCTTTAGATGACTAATTTTGGCAGATAATATGTTCTACCACTCCATGTGTATACTATTGTGATTTCAACAGCATTCTGGGAGTGTTTCTTTCTCCTTCTTTTTTATAAGCATTCTGGGTTTTTCTTGACTGTAATTCATGTGAATTGTTTTCAAAGTACTTTGAAGCTGGTAAAAAGTACTCGCAGTAGTCAACCAATCACTGGATTGCACTGGGCTTATGCAGTACTTTGAAAAGAGATGTTTGGATTGCACTGGACTTGTGCAGTAACTGGCTGGTTAGGGTGTTATGAAACAAGAGTAAGATGGGGGGGGGGGGGGTTCTTTTATCTTTTTTCTGGAATTAGATTTTTCAATTTTGCCAAATGAGAAGTGATGCTTGTCCCCACATAGTGAGGAAAAGGTTCGAGTATTGTTGTTGTTTAAAACTGATGCTTGTCCAATTAGATTAAGTGTAATCCAACCATGTGATCGTATCTTGATCATACCCTGATCTGATAGTACCATCAACAAGTTTACCCGATCTTGTAGCACCATGAACAAGTTATCCTGATCTTGTACTACCATGAAGAAGCTACTGGAGATTTTTGGGATATCGCTTTTAATTTAATAGTCTAATCAGGCAGTTTTCACATGATTCTTGCCTAGTTGTCATTCAGAGCCCTGATTTATCAGAGGCTATGAAAGACCAAAGACACAACTACTGATATGGTGGTTCTACGTATTTTAAGAACATCGGTTGCTGCTGTTTGGAACAGGAGGAAGTTCTATATGAAGTGAAGGCTAATTCTGAGAACTGAATGCTTGCTGGGAGGAAAAGGGGACATGTTCTGCTCTCCCTTGAACAAGGTAACTTACGAGTACTCATGCTTTTCCTATGACATTTTATAGCGTGCTAGTTTCACTTTAACTTGTTCATTTGACAGGTTCAAGGATAGAGATTTCGATGTTATGCCTGCCGTTGGTGCCTGGATACATTCATCCTCCACAACTCGGTCTTCCAGACGTAGATGAGGCAAAGATAAGATGCAACCCTCCTGGTCCTCATTTGGTCCGTGTGTTGCCTCCTGCCCTCAGCTCATCTTACTGTGTACCAGCAGGATCAATGGGAGATTATTTCCCATCAACATCAAAGGGAGTAAGAGCCTAGATTAGAAAAGGTGAGCTGAAATTTTTATTGCTTCATGTAGGAGGCACATGATATTTTATTCGTAGAAACTAGGCAATTTTTGAAACAATTAGGAATATGTTTTTCTTTAACCTTTTCTGTTGTCTTGTGGGGTTTGTTCGTTGGGGTCGGGGGAGAAAGGGGTGGGGTTGGTGGAATTGCGGTGTTGGCAAATGTTGTTTAAGAGAAGGATTGTTCTTCAAGTGTGTTTTTAACGTTTTACGCGCTTGTACAGGAAGACAAGTACTGTATAACTTTTGTGTTTTTGTTTTTATTTTATGTTTATCTTTCCATTTCCGATCAAGTTAAGGACACACTCTTCCTTGACTTTGGAATATGATGGAACAAAGTAAAATGACTCACTAAATGTGTTTCTTATATTGTGGAGTAGCAACTGATCGACACATCTTGACGCAATTTTCATTATGGGTCATCGGAAAAAAACCTATGTGTTTTTCAAACACATGAATATGGTTGCGTACACCCGATCTCTCATACCTCGCTATATGCGGAAGCCTATAAGACAATGGGTAATGTTGTTTTTATTTTATCTTTAACGAAAGATTTTGTTACCGATATTATAATGCATCATAGAAATACTGTTCCTTGAAACCAAAAGTTGTTTGTTGTCCAATATATCTACACAGATGCGTTTCTATGTTCTCTCTAAATATAACATGGAATTTCTTATTTACCCATGCTAATCTTTGAACACCGTGGACAAGTTTCACGGATGCCTAAAGCGTGTCATCGTTTGACAATGTGTAAGATGGTCTATGCTCAACAGCTAAAGGTCAATGATCAATGAAATGATTGATGTACTTGAAGCTTCTTTTTAATAATATGCTCCTGTTGGATTGGAGATAGGATCTCCGCACCGCACCTCTCTCACCCACACTTTCATCCGCACAAACGTGTAACTAAATAAAAGAAAAAAAAAATTAATCCCCCAAACCCCCACGCACGTGCCCTTTTTCTTCTCTCCCCAATTTTTTTTTAATTCCCCCAACCCTCCCCAGCCTTATCTCTCTCTCTCTCCTCTGTATCATTCAATCTGTTTTCTTCCTCTTCTCGTAATCTACCTCTTGCCAGAAATCACTCCTTTCTCAGCCCCCTTTCTTCCTCTTCTCTCCTCTCTTCCCTTTTCCTTCCTTTTCACCATGTAGTTCCCACCGGCTGCATTTATAATAGTATCTTTTTTTTGTGAACATATTTATAATAGTGGTGTTTTCACATGGACAAAATCCTTGTTCAAATAAAAGCTTTTAGGTTATAATCGCGATTATAGTAACATGTTTTCAGACGGTAGCTAACAAATTATATCTTCAAAATAATTCAAATTCTATCTGGAATTTGTAAAATTTTAAGTTTGGAGCATCCATGACTTGTGAATACAGGATACTGATGATATCTGCTCCAGATGAAATAATGAAATGCGGTCATTTTCGCGTTATAATTGAGAAGGACCTCCCTTGACTTGGTGCTTCTGATGAGGCAGATTTTCGTTGGTTGAGGAAGTTGGCAAGTATTTATTGATCGAGTCATAAATAAACAAAAACATTTATTGCATGTATTTTATGAAGGGAGGAGAGAGGAGTTTGCACATCGCTCGCCAGCATGGTCCTTTAGCAGTAGCACGGTCATAATTCTCGTAAACCACGCAAACCAAGTTCTGGAAGTCAAATATGTGGCTCTGAAGACTTCCACTGTTTCAGTCATATGGAGTTGTACGGAGGATACAAATTCGGAGCTCAGTGGCCCCTTAAGTTGGTAAGACACTGTCAGGATCCACACAAGGTGACTAATATAAACTGCATAGCCATAATGGCCCATATAACAATAGCATAGCCATTAATGGCCCATATAACAGTATTGTATCCACGATGCGTGTGTTCCGCTTCGAAACAAGGACCTTTGTTGTAGCAATTTCTCGACTCGAATACCAACTGAGCCACGACTTAGATAGCCGAATCAAAAGAACGTTTAATATTTTTGCAATATGGTTATAACAAGGACCTTCTGTGTATTGAAGTCGGGTTCTCTTCATATGTAATGGGTGTAGAAGTCCAAAATATTTACTTCCCCCTGTTAATTTATTGTTAATTTATTTACAGTGAAATAACATTCAAGGCCTCCCAATTTAGCCAACCATGTGGAACCAGTGTTTACCCGAGCGGTCGATTGGACCGCAACTCGACTAGGCTGCCGGTCCGACCACACCTAGAACCGGAAGAATCATGACTTATCAAACCCGGTCAACATTTGAGTTTGACCCACGGCTAGACCAGATATTAATCTAACCGAATGAAATGAATTTGATCTAAAATTTTGATTTAACTGGTAAAGTAGTGAATTCGATTCTCTTCATATATATGATGTAAAAGTCCGGAATAGTGTGAAACCCTGTTAATTTATTTACAGTGAAATAATGTTCAACAGTTACGGCATTAAGGCCTCGTAATATAGCAAACCATATGGAATATGTGTTGGTTAAACTCAGGTCCGACTGGTCGCTCAACCTGTGACTCGACCATACTGCCGGTCCAAGTCACACCTAGAAACCGGAGGACCGATGGCTCGATCAAACCCGGACAACAACTGGGTTAGCTTTTTTATTTTAACCTTTTTAATCATTTAGTTTTGACGGTAAAACTCATTTGGGCATGTTCAAATCTTAGACAGTAACGTGGGTTTTTAAATTTTGACGTTAGTTTTTTATATC
The DNA here is from genome assembly GCA_036186865.1 of Eustoma russellianum. Lineage (NCBI taxonomy): Eukaryota > Viridiplantae > Streptophyta > Magnoliopsida > Gentianales > Gentianaceae > Eustoma > Eustoma russellianum. Next base: position 2,030,587 of record AP025061.1, on the reverse strand, counting down.
GAAACATGTTTCGATTTAGATACTTTATAAATATTAAGTTCTAGGCTTTATATCTAAAAATCCAACGAATGATCTGCTTTACGTCTTGCGCGAAACTGTTAACACTGAAACGGTGGATATGTTCAAAGTGACATTTTTTCCGTCAAAAATAAAAGGTTGGGATCTCCTCATCTCAACATTCCTCATCCCCTTTGTGACCGCGCGACACGTGGCAGCAAGGAGGGGTGGTGAGGCTAGATGAGGTCACCTGCATCTAGCCTCACCATCCCTTGCTGTGTCGCACGGTCACGCGTCACCGCACCCCTTTGCAGTGAGGGGATCTTATCCCAAAAATAAAACCCATACATGGAGAGTGGCTGTATCTAACACAGTCACTATTTTGTCGTTTTTTCCATCTGTTTTTACCATCGGTTCAACGTTTCAGATGTCCTCATAATTGCTGTTTTGGCCGCGGCATAAACTAAGTTTTTCTCTTCATTCTTCACACGTGTTCTTCATCGTAAGTCTCACTTCTTCTCTGTAGCTCTTCTTCCGTTTTTGAGATTTTGTTTGACTGATTATGTTTTCGCCATTTTTTTGATATGATATTATCTCATGAATGTACATTCATCTCCTGGATTTCTTATCGGAGTGAAATTAGCTTGTGGTTGTGATAGATAACTGTATCAAAAGTTAAAGTCTGTTAAGTGTACGGATGATCCGTTCGATAAAGATTTTGCGTTTCGATTATGATTATCAGGTTTAGTATATTGTGGTTTGCTAAGTATGGAGCCTTCTCAAAACTAGAGCATTTAGTGAACTTCTGTTTTCTCCTTATTTGTTTTCCTTCCTTTCCGGAGAAGGATAAGGTCTCGTAGATGGACTCAATGCTCCTAATTCAACATGACTAATGTCATCGAACCTTTCTACCTTGGGTGTTATGTGATCGACAGCTTGATTTGAAATCAACTAGGCAAGTTGGTCAAAAGAATAGGATCTGGGATTTGTTTCCTGTTAAATCTGATTGAAATTTATGGAACTTGGATTCTGGTTCAGGAAGCAAGATCTAGCCGTATATTTTAGATGGAAAGTGACATGTAGCCATGTAGGGATGGCCTAGCTGAGAAAATTGCAATCATGAATAGAGACATTGAGGACACTACCTTTGGTGAAAACAATTCGAGACGACTTCTAGTTGGCTTTAGGGTGTCCTCTCTTTAGAAACAGAAGTGTAAAAATCATAAAATTATTTCCTTATGCCAGGGCATTGGAGAAAAAGAGAGCGGTCCTTTTACAGTAGAACTGTACCTTTTAGTTCCTTCATGCTGTCCTCAGTGTATATTGGGAAGGAGCAAAAGAGGGGAGTAGTCCATTGGGCACACTGTAGAAGCGTTAGTAACATAGGTTCTAGCATATAAGTTCTTCGGATGTACAAGCGTCATATGTTTTCAGAAGAATGAGAATACTTATTGCTTGTTTTAAACAAGCAATACGACGTGGATATGGTATTGTTGCACGTGTTTAAAATGCACATTTCTATTAAATATTCAGTAGAGTAATCTTTGCTCCTCGGATATTCAATAGGAATAGAAAGGAGCTTCATGCTTCAATATATGTTCACCTATCGATCCGTTTGCAGGAGTTTGAATCCTGTATATTAAAAAAGAAAAAGAAATAAGCGTCTTTTAAATGAAGCTACCGGTCAAATTGAGTCCAATGTATGTGGTTAGACCTTGTTTCTACAGAGAAAATCTTCAATGACTAAACCCCAGACATCATAGACAGGTAACGTTCCAGTACGTATGCCTATTGCACCAAGAACCAGCTTAAATTTGACCCTTGTTAACTTATTAAATTTGACCCTTGGTTACAATTATTTTTGAGGTTAGAGTTCAACTGAAAAAAGTGATGGCGACCATTTCAAGTTTGTGACTGGCATCTTGAAAAAGAAGAGGGTAGATTTTATCTCATTTTATATGTGCAAGACTAATTCCTTATGAATCAATGTCTTCAGTCTTTTCCCAGCTGATTTTCAATAGTGACCATTCAATTGTAAAGAAAAGCCTATTTCAAGTTCCACCTTCACATTCACCTTGTATTGATCGCAGATACGACAAAAATGGATCGAGGGCAACTTACCTTCATGGGTTGCACTGTTTTTGTAATGCTTGCTGTGCAATTCACAATACAGCTGATGACACAACATCTTACTTCCTGGAAGAATCCTAAGGAGCAGAAGGCCATCCTTATTATCATATTCATGGCTCCATTATATGCTATAGTCTCATTTGCTGGCTTGTTGGATATTCTTGGGAGCGAAACTTATTTTACTCTATTGGAATCTATCAAAGAATGCTATGAGGCACTGGTAATTCCTTTTTTTTATGGGAAATCACACTCATTTTTTGCAACTATTTTTGGTGTCCGTATGCACTTTTTTTCCTCTTTCCTAAATTGTTTTGCCGTTTCATACATTGTAGGTGATGGCTAAGTTCCTGGGTTTGATGTATACTTACCTGAACATATCCATAAGCAAAAACATTGTACCAGATGAAATTAAAGGAAGAGAGATCCACCACTCTTTCCCAATGACACTTTTCGTGGTATGGTACTTAAGTTGCTTACTTATTCCATTATGTGAAGAGCAGTAGTACATTGCATGGTTACCATAAAAAGAAGGCGAAGTTTGTGGAACAACTAACTCAGCAAATAACAAAAGCTTGGTTTATACTATGTTGCATTTTATTGCATTTATTGCCTGTTGGTTTATACTATGTTGTTGTTGTTGTTGTATTGCCTGTGGCAATAGTCTTTTGACTCTTTTCAGCTGTTTGCAGTTGCATTGTTTTGCTTTGAAACTGATGACAAAAATTTAATAAGACTTTTGATCGACTTATTTCCCTTTTTCTTTTCCAAGTGAGAACTATGGCTCATTTGCACCATTTTTTATTTTATGGAAACTGTTACGAAATTAATCTGCTCTTGATCGCATTGTAGCCTCATACTACTCGTTTGGACCATAGTTCATTGAAGATGCTCAAGAGCTGGACATGGCAATTTGTGTGGATTCGCCCAGTTTGCTCTGTCCTGATGATTTTTCTTCAACTTCTGGATATTTATCCTGATTGGTTGAGCTGGATCATCACCATCATTTTGAACATATCTGTTTCACTGGCATTATATTCTCTTGTGGTATTCTACCACGTCTTTGCAAAAGAGCTGGCCCCACACAAGCCACTTGCTAAATTCATGTGTGTCAAAGGAATTGTCTTCTTCTGTTTCTGGCAGGTAAGCTTCCTTTACCAATTCTCTACCGGCCTTCTGATTCTATTAGGTAATGATATTGTGGGCAACAATTGTGGTAGTGAACATGTGTTCCCTGGAAGTTCGATGCTTCAGCTGTGCTTTTTCTTTACTTGGGAGTGGGTGAAAAATATTTCCTTTTGAGGGCTGGTCTTAGAGCACCTAGTAAGGTTGCTGCTTTGTAACCTTGAGGTGACGGGTTCGAGCCGTAGAAACAGCTTCTTGCACAAAGTGTAGGGTAGCTGCGTATATTAGATCGCGAAACAATCCGACCCTTTCTCGGACCCTGTGCAAACGTGGGAGCCTAGTACACTAGGAATGTCCTTTGTATACTTAATGGTACGAGGGACAAAGCATTTAGAGCATGAAGTTGCGTCCTGAACTAACTCAACTTTGCTTGTAAATGCCTGCTGATGTCCTACTATTAAGAGCTCAGCTGATCCTTTAAACTCGATAATCATTGATTCAGTGACTTTAAAATTATGGTTGCAGGGAATTGTGCTGCAGATTCTTGTAGCACTGGGACTAGTCAAGTCCAATCATTTCTGGCTTGATACTGCACATCTTGAAGAAGCTATCCAAAATGCATTAGTGATCGTGGAGATGGTTTTCTTCGCGATATTTCAGCAGCATGCATACACCGCGGAACCTTACAGTAAGCCTGCAATCTCAAAAGCAACATCCAAAAAGACGGAATGAGCAACTTCCTCTTCAGGTATGGTGGGTCTCTACTTAAATCGGCTTTGGTCACTGTTGGTGTGTCTGCAGGGGGGAGTAGTCTGCTAGCTTCAAACCACAAGATCTCTTCACAAATTTTCGAGATCTCACGTTCATGTTTATTATTGTGTTTAAAGGTGGTATTGATCCTGGACTGACTATGCTGGGCTAATATTTGAACTTTATACTTATTGTGGCGGAACTGTACTAGTTATTGTACTCAAGCGAGCATTACTGATCAGCATAGCAGTTTTGTTTTAATAATACCCTGCTCGCTTTGGCAATCATTTGGACATTTTATTGCATCCAATGTAAATTTGCCTTTGCATACGACACTCCATGAATTTACTGTTTTTTTTTTCTTACAACCTGTACAAACCCAGCTCTCATGATTAAGTACAGGAGCAGCGGATTGAAAGTATTGGCGAATGCTACTATGTGGCAAATCCATAGTCTACACATTTCCCTGGAAAAATATTAGTATTACTTCCACGACTTGCAACCTCTTTTATGCAATTAAAAATGTGTACCAATGAATCTTGCAAGGTTGTTATATATTAACTAAGTGTATTATACATAACAGCAACCAATACCCAGTAGTGTATTATACATAACAGCAATCATACTCAGTAAAGTGTATTATACATAACAATCATACCTAGTAAAGTGTATTATACATAACAACAATCATACCCAATAAAGTGTATTATGCATAAAATAATTTGGAATTACATTTTGATCAATGGTTGATCTAAAGTGTATTATACATAACAACCATACCTAGTAAAGTGTATTATACATAACAACAATCATATCCAGTAAAGTGTATTATGCATAAAATAATTTGGAATTACATTTTGATCAATGGTTGATCTAGAGCTTTGTCTATGATGCTTAGTCTTTCATATACTATAAGTAGCAAAGTAACTTTATTATTTAGTGGTTATAGAAGATTTTATCTTGAACATAAGTTGATCTTTTATGTAGAATTTCCCCCCTATATAAGACATTACCTAGAACTATATGTCTTCCTAGTATAAGACATTATCCAGAACTTGACATAATTAAACACAATTAAGAGTTCAACATCTGAATCCCATTCATCATGTACGTAGCTTTAATGCATCAAACAACGTGACAGCTATGTCACAAGGCCTGAAAGTTGGAAAGAATTTGGATACATATGTGCACTTTGTTAAAATTTCACGATTTATACACGCAAATGCGTGGATTCAAATGCAGAAACAGGAATGATATATTTTAATATGAACACAGTACCAGATTATGTGATGTAGAGAAAGAGTCTAGCTACAAGATCAAGAACTCTAATTAGGCAATGGGCGAAAGTTCCTCCACTTGGCAGAGAGGAGATGTAATCTGCTTACAGATAAAAGATGGCAAGGCCACGACTAATTACATGACAACCGGGAACTCTACTGGACTCGTTCATACCATACAGATTAAGTATATATAACAAATTTTGATAGTTGAAAACATTGGTCACAACTAAATGTACATCAAACTTGAACAACATAAAACTTACTACTTAAAGTCCGATGCAAGACAAACTTGCGGGCAGCCCTCCTGCTTTTACAGTCGTGACCGGATAAAAATTTTCTTCTTATTGGTTTCTGAAGAATCCGAACTCTTCATCGGCTCGTCACAGCAATCCTTCAAAGGATCAAAATCATCAGAATAGTCGGCAGACATGTGACTTTGTTGCTTTAGTATATTCACATCCTCTTGCATTTTCTCCATCTTTGCTTGCATTTCCTCCATGGCTATCATGAGGTCTTGCTTCTTTATCCCATAAGATGGGCGTGAAACAGGCTGATGTTTCAATCCATCTTTCACTAGCTTATATACCTGTGCCCCTCCTGTAGTTTGATAACAAGGGAATCAGCATAAATTGGCTCTTGTAAAGGGGGAAAGTATGTTAGAATTACAGCCCAAGACAACCTACGGCTACGAGAAGATTAAGAAATGCCTTATACAAAGGTTAACAGATACTGTATTATTTTTCATCACTTAGAAATTACAATAGGCTACTATTAAAGACCAAGAGGCATAATCCTTCCCTTGCCAAAAAAAAATAACAAAGCACCATGTTGCAAATATGACCACCTTAAGTAAAGAAAAATGAACAAACTGTCAATTCATCAGCCTTTTCCAAGAGAGTCAGACACAGACAATCAAGCAAACTAAAAACGGCACAAGCAACAGATTACTGTCAATTCAAGGAACTTTCTAGAGAGAGAGATATATCATTATATCATCAAGATATTTTAACAAGTTAGGTTAAAAGCCAACCATCCTTCTCAAATAATGAAATACAGTTTGGGAAATCTCCCATTTTGTATATCAATGCCGAGTCTGCCCTTCCACCTACAGGCTTTTCCAAGCACAAGACAGACAGATATTTATTTTGTTTGATAAGCTAAGTTTGAAGCACGAGGTAAAAGTAGTACAATTAATAGAGTCAAATATATGTTCAATCTACAGAAGTTCGTTGAGTAAATTGACCAACAGATAATTTTAAGACCACTAGACTTTCGCACTCAAGGAGGAAGTTAATTATGCTCAAACTCCCACTTGGTTATTTCTGTCTGCAAAGGCAAAAAGGAGCAGCAGAAGCTGCTTCAAGATTTTGTTCACCTTCAATTGCTCCCCTATTTGATTCTCCAGTTTGCCAAGGCTAAAGGAATTGCATGAAGGCAACACTCACTGCACGCCACAAAGGTATGGGAGAACATTTACTGGATAGAACAACCCCACATACATGTATCCATTGATAGGACAAGAATATTCTTTTAGTACTACCAACAAGAATATCAACACTTGAAACTTTTCTGTATCTGAAAGAACATTCATAGCAAACAAGAATATTCCGCTTTCTACAACATTCATAGCGAATTAGAATCATTCTGTTTTCTACCATTAATTATAAGGAAAATGATAAAAGATGCATGCTTTCAAGCTAATAAAGCATAGAAAGAAACAAAAGTAATCCATCCTGGTAAATACAATAAAGATTGAACACAAAAAATTCACAAGGCAACTTCTTCAGAGAAAAACAAAAGAGCAGTGTTACAATACAATATTGACCACTAAGATGCACAAACTATCAAGCTGTGTTGGTCCAAACTCATTGAATTGATCTAATAAGTCGTAAGATAATCTAATTACCAACATATCGTCAGCTTCTGAAGTAAAATCATCAGCAAAAATAGCGGCCAAACATGATTTTCACACAATCAAAACTAAAAAAAGCTCTTAACATGAGCGTGCTCTGTCAAATCCCCATCCTTCTTCCAACTAATTCTGACTGAGGAAGCCAACAGGAAAGGCATCTATTATCAATCCAAAATAGACTAAAACAAACTTCCAATCAAACAAATTCAAACTATCACCGAGATAAACAACTAAATAATAATCCACCACAGAGAACATACACGATAAGTCCAATCGCAGGCAGCAAACCATAACATCTCAAACAATTCAATGATAGCAACTTCAACCACTGCCAAATATGAAAAATTAAGGAGGCTAACCGGGGGCGACGCCTTTAAGGGAGTCGTTGACGGCGGAGTCGACAGCGAATTTACCAAGATTACTCAGAATTCGACCAAACTTTTCCCTCCGTTGAGGATCCGGGACACAATCATCGGATTTCTGTGATACATCGGAGACATTGGTTACACTGGGCGGGTCACCGGTTAGCGATGAATTATTGGCGGACGGGCGTTTAGCTCTGTTGAATAAACGGGATGCAGATGATTGAAGGTCGTCCCATATGCCCATTCTCTCTCTCACTCTCTTTCTGAAACAGTGTTGTGTTATGAATCGAGCGGGGAGTATGGGGACCTCTTTTAGCTTTAAGTCGTTACATGAGTGGTCTCTCTAGTTAAAAAACCTAGGTGGCGTTTGGTTGGCATTTGAGAATCGGAATTAGAATCAGAATGGGTATGATAGGGAATGAGTTTGGAGAATATGAGTTTGGGGTTAAAAGTGATAGTTGTTTGGTATTAAAGTGGGAATGTAAATAGTGACCGATCGGAATAGTGGTCGCCGGAGGCGTCAGACCGGCGGCCGGCGTCGTTGACCGGCGGCTCCCCATTCCCCATTCCCACATTTTAATAGATAGGGAGCCTAGTATATCAAAAAACGATATCCATTACCAAATAGTTGGATATCAAAATGAAATCCATTCCTCCATTTACCCCAAGCAAACAGCCGGAATGAGTTTGGATTCCTCCAAACTCATTCCCTCATTCCCATTTCCTCCAACCAAACGCCACCCTAATACCCTGAATTCGTGGGTTTTACTCTTTTATTCTAAAAAATTTTGTAAAATATGTAAATAAGAAAATCCGTTTTTTTTTTCTTAATTTTTTTTTGTAAAAATGCTAAATTAGTAGATTTTTATCAGACAATTTGGGTACCACAAATTGGATAAACAACCCTTTAACTGCAGTGTCAATTCATCAAGGAGACTTTGGGTGTTAGTTTTCATAATGTCTGGACAGTGTAGATTGATTTGGTTGAACTGTGTTCGAAAGGGTTTAATTTTTGCTAAATTGTGTTTGTGTTTTGATTTCTGGACAGCCGTGAATTTGGCTCGATTGGTTTTTGGACAGTGGTGAAGTGGGATTGGTTTGTTTTGGTAAATTCTGCCGGAAAAGTTTTTTGACGATGATGAAGTTGTTTTTGAATCACAAAGATTAAAAACACTGCTCTAATATCATATTAAGAAGGTGTAAAACAGAGTTTGATAGGAGAAAATGTATCATTTTTATTCACGATTTTGTGTATACATAACTGTCCTATTATATTGTACATAGTTTGGCTAATTATGGTACAGATTGCGCAATTATTTACATTGATATTATGCTGATTTTACTCCTAATTATGTTCCCGAATTGTTTCCCTAACTATGATAGATATCTGGCAGAATCTTCTAACATTTATTCCATAAGATGGATCATTTGCGATCCGGGAGAAGTAGACGTTAGATATGTTAACTTATCTCCATGATCAGTATTGCCAATTTTTAGGGAAATCATGCAGTTCAGTTTAAGTGAACAACTCTACATTTATTAACATGTTCAGAACTATATGTAGCCGTTGTTATACCACATTTGATACACTACAAAATGAGATAGAATTGATTAGTGAGAATACGATAAGAATCCAAGTTTTGCCTATGACCATTTGAAGTAATTACGTGTGTTCCATTTGCACAAAGCAGTTCACATCAAATATTTGCCTCCCAGGGCTTCAGATTGCCTGAAAATTTGTAATACACTCATCATTTGCTGTCATTCAATACTTTATGGATCAGATTCTTCTTGTAAGTGATGATATCGGTCCAAGCTTTCTGCTTTTATGTACAGAAGTTTTTAGGTTATGGTTTTCAATATTTTTTTTGGGTTTATTACTTTAACCAATTTTTACAACAAAACAGCACATCTCAACGACAGCAAAAGCTATCGCTAGGGTCTAGAGAGGGTGAGAGTAAGACAAACAATACATTTACCCCAAAAGATAGAGAGTTTGCTTCCAGCAAGACCTCCGATTCTATATATATTTGCATAAACAAATAATGAAAGACAAATAATAAATAACAAAGATAAACACAAAAAAGTGCAAAGTAAGCCTAAGGTGTTTCCCATATTGTGCTTGAGAGATGAAGACAATTAATGCCTAATTTTGCTGACATTTGATGCCTGACTTTAGAATAAAATTCAGTCAACATCTTTCTGTTTACAATGATTTCTTGCGTATCTCATAAAGTGAAACTTGACGCAGTGATAGTCTTCATGCATATCGATGTATACATTATTTGTAGGATTATTTTGCATATTCATTTTTTTTACTTTTCTTTTGAGTACACATGGTCCTTCACTGTCCATGTGTAAGAATACAACAAAATTATCCAATTGACTTATATGCTCCCGCCTATGATAGACTACGGAGGGTCGGATGTATGCAACCATACTCATGTGTTAGAAACACACAGAGATGGTTTCCCGATAACCCATAATGAAAATTACGTTAATCTGTATCGATCAACTGTTATTTTGCAATATAAGAAGCACATACAATTTAGTGAATCATTTTGCTTTATTCCATTTTCTTCAGAAGAGTGCGTCCTTGACTACATTGAAAATGGAAAGAATGTGTAAGAATGCTAGAGGAAACACTCAATGCGACACGAAATGAGGAACTTAAAATTCCATAGATCTTTCAAATCTGAGTGTTTTTGTATTGTGCCAGACAGCAATGAAACAAGAAGAAACTATGCACACATAGAACACATTGAGAAACCAATCACACCACAAGGCAGAAGACTTACCTCTTGGTCGTTCTCCCTAAAAAAATATGTGACAACTCAAACATGCTGCCCATTTGGTAAGAACGTAGGGAATGAAATGGGAGGAGACGCCACAACTGCATAAGAACACTAAAAAGACGCCCCGGTGCACTGTATTAAACAAAAACAGTTTCATACCTACATATATAACAAAGGCCACCCAAAACATCCTACAAAGTCGATCATCCGGTCTTGTAATTCTGCGCAACTGGAACCACAAGACACTCCCAAACCCTCGTCCTAAGAGGAAAACCAAAATTTAGAAGGGTAGATTGCAAACGACGGCTACAGGCAGGCAAAAGATGCACTTAGAGCAGAAACTTCAAGACCTTTACATAGAGTCTGCTGCCTCAACCTGCTGCTGAGCAAGGTATTTCTCTCTTCGCTCTTTCTGCAATTTAAAGCAATCATTTTTGTTATGGAAATTGACACTGGAAAACTACGAAACAGAACACACAATCCTGGACCCACTTCTCTAGAATTTTGCTTCCTGATGCTTACCCATTCATCTATAACAAGCCCTTCACCGACAACTTCAGGGGCCGTAAAAGCAGGAGGCTTTTTGCGTTCTTCAGTTGCAGCTTCTGCTTCAGCCAGTTGACGATTTAACTTTTCTAATGCCTTCAAGCAACCACGTCATAGCAAAATTCACAATATGAATCATAGAACACGAAATTAAAAGAGATGTTGGTTAATATATACCGAAATAGGGCGCCCTGGATCTAAGAATACCACACGCAGAATACGTTCAACAGTCACATGGTTCTTTTGCTCATCAAACTGCACAAAACTCCAGAGAGTCAGGGAAGAATGAACAAATTGATGGCTTCTATCAGTCTGAAGAGTTGAAAAGGTTCTCAGATATTGAATGTGTAGATCATCTTAATGCAAAATATACTGCTTACAGAAAAGCACAAAATAACAAATTTGGGCATTGCTGCCTTCATGAAAGAGATTGTCACAAGCGTGATTTGAAAAAAGAAAAATGCCACTTAATATGAACATAAAGACAACAAAATCTATAGTGCATCCAACATCATAACTGGAAATTTCCTTTTGACACAAGCTGCAAGAGGGTGCTTCGAAAATATGAAGTTGAGTATCATTGAAGAGTAGGTTCCTTCTGTTCACTTCCTTTCAAGATAGGTACTGAAGATTTTTTAGCACGTAAGATACGCCAAAGAGCCCAACCTTTCTGAAGAATTGACCAGGCAAGGGGGCATGAAAGCCACAACATAGCCAGAGCCAAACCATTTGGGAGTGAGCATGGGACCCGTAGACAACGATTTTAGGGGTCAAAGTACTCAATGTTGGTAGTATGCATGTATCATAGCATTCACAATTACTAGAAAGCGAAATTAGTGAATACGCTACAAATTATTTACCCATGTCATGAAAAGCAACAGCATTTGTGTTTGTGATCATAGACAGAAGCAATGAGCTGTACCAGTGTGATGCAGCGAGTGATATTTAAAAATTGAAAAACAACTAAAGGAAAAGGGAAAGAAAACAAAAACAATAAAAAAAAAGGTGACAACTGCATCACATGTCGAGCAATAGATAGGCAAAAGTTCAATAATATCATACTCTATTTGCATCCAAAAATGCGATGCAGTTTGAGCAACACATGGACTTTCTTGTAGAGTCATCAGCGCAGATGATGTAAATGACTTTTGAAACCCAACTCAACCAGGATAGTTGCATAAAATTGGGTTAGCCTATTAAGATCAAGCACATTCTGTTTCATTTTCGGTTTTTCTTCTAAGAAACCTTGTGAACTAGAACCATACTTCTTCACAGAAATTCAACTGATTATGAGAAACACACGGAAATTGAGTGAGGAGTTAATGAAGTATAATAAATTGTCTATATCTCACCAGCTCAGGTACAAAGTCTGTCCCTTCTTTCACCTTCAGACTCATGATCTTGAACTTGACCTTAGTCTTTTGGTCTGTTGGTTTCTCATTGTTCTCTGGATGCTCCACGAACTTGAAGACTGAAACCAATTCATATTCAGCTTAATAGAGTGAGTTGAACATGTCTAATCCATAACGTCTTCAGAAAGACGCGGAAATTCTTTGCAATATGAAGGCAGGGTTATTACCTGTAGCTATGATGCTTTCTCCAGGAGAGAGGATACCACCAGGTGGTCGCATATAACAGCTCTTAGGAGCGGTCGTTTGAAACTACATAAATTGATGAAAGCAAACAAGAATGTAGTTAACTATGTCATTAAACAAATCACATTCTGGTAATGATCCATGAAGAATGCAGAATGCAGCAACTACCATCATAAATCAAGAGATTAAGAATAGGGGGAACCGAAAGTTTAATCTTCTTTCATGGTTAAAAAGACACAACTAGATTGCTGCAACAACAATTAACTTGCAATAGCTAAAAACAGTAGTAAATATCAAATAACCAAAAAAAATCACATTCTATATAGAATAAATACCTATCACTTGCAATAGAAGTTGACAATATCAATTTAAACATGGAAAATACAACTGGCATCTCAAACATCATTTTTTTTCTATTTTAATATCAAAATAGCATCCTTTCTTAAAATGAAAAATAATACCTTAAATGCTACATGAGACTTGCTGGCGTTTTTAATCCTGACAGCACTTCTGACCTGCTTACCAGGTTCATCTGCAATTTGTTACAAAATAAATAGAAATTCAGCACTGCTAATTATACTTATAATTCGCTATTAAAGAGCTGCAGAACTAGTCCAAAGCTCATCATAATTTCTCGAATAAACGAATTATTAAACCACACTTAATTTTCTAATTTGAAAGCAATGTTCAAGTGAATTATAAAGAAATTACTACTAGTCATGAATAGTAAAACGCAACAAAGTGAATAACGAGCTCAAAGGCCAGAAGAAGAAAGACGGACGCACAAGGAAAATAGAGGTTATTAGCCGGATCAAGCCGAAGCCGACGGGGAGCTGGGAGCAACGATCTAGCGACGGAAGAAACGGCAGTGGAAGATCTCGAATCGGATCCGAGTGCGTCAGGCTGACTCTGGCTATGAAGATACTGAGTAGAAGAAGAAGAAAACGAAGTTGTTCCACCGGATTGCCAGAATGGGCAGAGCATCCACAACTTGCCGTCGGAATTATGTGACCGGTGGCCGCCGTGGTCAGCCATCGCTATATCAGAAGGCTGCTGGAAAAAAGAATTTTGACGTAATTTTTGTTACAGTAGTCAATGAGCTTGTCCGCTTTTCAGTGGAAGAAAGTCAACGTGTCGTTGACTGTGGATTGGAGGTAAAGCAGAAAACCGTGTGTGAAGGTTGGTTATATATATATATATAACGTGTCATTGGTTGTGACCCGCCGCAACTGCACAGACCACCATTATGATTAAAGTATAATTTTGAAACATAAATTTAAGTCGTTTTTCTCCTATACTTTTTCATCATACAAAAAACTATTTACATGAAACAACACATCTATTTGTATAAAATAATCACCTTATATTGAAGACTGCGTGTATGACAAAATGAGTATAAACTTAAATGTTTATATTATCTATAACATAAGTATATTATAACAGATTTGTTGTCTCTAATGATTTGAAACCCAAATGAATCCAAGCATAAATTAAATTATTATTGTAATATAATTTAAATGATCAAGAAAAGTCTTGATAGAAATAGGGTTATCCACTGTTATTGCCTATTTTAAAGCTCTTTGATCGTTTTTTCTTTCACAATCAAGATCTGATGGTGCGAATGTACGAGAATAAAACTCCTACTTTGGTTTATATAATACTACTTGTTGAAGATCTCCCTTTCAAGTACACTAAGTTAACTTGTACACCGTTGCACTACCGAATTTCCATAATCAGCTGCAACAGGTAAAGACCATGTCCAGGTTGTGTTGAAGTCATTTATAGCACATGCCTACTTGTACATTACACTTCCAGTTTCCATTCGGAAACAAATCAAGGGGGGAAAGGCAAAAACAATTTCACTTGCAGCTTTAGAAGGTGGATACTCACAAGGGGTAAAGACCAAATGAGGGGCGGACGGGGTATCAGATCTTACCTAATCACAAAGCCTTCCAGGCCACCAAAAGAAAAGGTGTGAAATGCAAAACCAAGTTTCGTAGCTTCCATACTTTTAGTACGACAATATGCGTCATGACTCATTATAATAACAATCTATTATCATATATGGATTACTGGGATTTCGAATTAGCTTGAATCTGTCAACTTAATTTCGGGGTTGAAAGTTCTCGCGCGCATTCTCAGCGTTGAAATTTAAGTGTGCTTACCTACATTCAGAGGAAAAATATATATATACACATATGAACACACCAAATTCCATAAATTGAAATAACTGTTTCCATTAGATTGTTATAGGCCAGTTCCCTCGGCGACTAAGGATTGCTTTTCACGTTTGCCCAGTTATATCGAATGGAAACATGACTCAATCCCCCCGTCTAGTTCGCCTTTCTTAACTCACAAACTAACGGTACACCCTAACGCGTCTCTTAAGAAGCATATTATAAATATAAAAAACAAAACAAAACAAAGACGGGATTTCAGATGAAAATCAGGTAAAATTTTGACTAAAAACAAAAAGGGAATATCTCATGAACCACGGATCCGCCGGACTTTTGGTGAGCAATCAGTTCATTTTGGTTCCTAGGCCCTTCAATGGATTTGCGACGAAATCTCTGACTGATCAGCAAAGAATGCACCCACCAGAGCAGATTCAACGTATTTGCACCGAATTTCCAATCTGCTGATTTCCCAACAAACCTTTGACTACGTCAAGTCTTCAGAATTGTGCCTATAACCGCCCATTTACCAAGTCAATCCATCCTCCGGAAGAAGTACAAGTAACCCATATCCAGAGGGGGGTCTTTTGAAACTCCAACCTTGGCGTCATTAAAGATTACCCATCTCCCATCCTTGTACACGTGAGCAACATAATGACCACATTGTGTAGATGTACCGATATGGCTTACTATTCCAATAAGTCGGTATCCTGCAAAAGGCGAGTGAAACGGTGAGCACGTCCACACCACTTAAAGAGGTGAAGACAAGATTCTTTACATCAAAATTACCAAATACCACCCTTTTTCACAATAAACTTGAGGAGAAAAACATACAGCAACTTCAAACCTATACTTGTGCACACACATAATACAGAACAAACCAACTAGGCATTTCCAGGGTATCAGAAGAGAACTCACTCCCTGATCCATCAGGAAGGGCAGCATCAAGAGCAGAACCATTATTTTCAGACGGTGTGGCATCCATTTCTGATGAACAAGAAGCATCAGGGTTATCAAAGATCCAATTTGTTGCTGTCTCGACATCACCACCCTGTGAGAAAGCTCATACATTTCAGTATTGAAATGACTACAGAAGAAGCCCATCCGTTCAAAGATACAATCACCAAAAGATCTCATAGCATTACCGTTGCCTTGAGTGCTTTCCTGGCCAGTTCTTCTTGGAAACCGAAGGAAATCAGAGCATCAACCTTCGATTGATCAACAAATGAAGGAAGGTCACTTGAGCTTTTTGCCTGTTTAGAGGTGGGATTGTTGATGTCTGGCAGAAAAATTACCCATCAATTACGCACAAAAGCTCAACAATAGGGAGAAACAGAGCACCCAGGTAAGGATGGATGTTTGGGGGACGGCGTGGGCTGACTTTTTAGAATTACATCTTAGCAGAAAGTCGCTCAACAAATATTACCAGGGTCATCCATGTGAGAAAGTAACCAATTCATTGCAGCCTCTACTCCAGTATTTGAGGTATTAATGGCAGCTTTCTGGCATTGAAGATGACTGAATCCCATTGATGTAAGCTGGGCAACAATATCCTCATCAGCCGAAGGCAGTTCATCATCTGTTTATAGAAAGAAAAAAACAAATTATAAAACCTGAAATATAGCCATATAAAAAGGCAACATAAGGACCTAAACATCCATCATTTTTGAGAAACACCTATGCCAGCCAACGATCGAAAGAACCCTACAGCCCGTTAAGATTGCCATAGACTACACATGAGGGTGAACAGACAGCGAATTTCTAGGTGGCGGCACCAACCTCCATTTTCCTCATTACCTCTTCCATTCAATAAATTACACACGCTCATTAACAATGTCAAGTGACTCGTACACTTGATGACACGATCACGGTACATGGGATGGTGAGGATCTTAACCCAGTTTCAGTGAAGAACTCATCAAACCTAGCCGAGATGAGGATGCGCAGGTTTTTTTTAAAGTTAAAATTTTCATATTTAGGTCTGCAAATTTACAATGAGTTTAACACCTTGAATAGGTGTTAGCAAGCTAGCAAGTGATCTAGACCTGCTCAAAAATGCAAAAAGGCAAAGTTCTCTTATAATTCCAAACCAAGTAACCAATCTACGAAACTTTGCCAATTTCAAAATGAAAAATTGCCTAGAGTCAATATACGGAAGTGTCACTAGGACAAACACTGAGACTAACAAGAAAAAAGTGAAGGCATGACATAAAACCAAAGACATGCAAATATATATACCAACCTTGAGAAGGAATGTAGAAATGCACTGTAAAGTACAGTATATACACACATAGATACACTATATCTACACACATTAGTACACATAGAATATACACTCATGTACATACAAATATATAGGTTAAATGCACTAAAATACACCGCTGTTTCAGTGGTCAGATTAGGAATAAACAAATCTGCAACCTGGCAGATTATAGCTGTTAGCAGTTTTGTCCAACTAGTCGTTAGAAGGTTTATGGCCGTCAGAGGCCTTGTACACAGCCTCTGTAAAAGGAGTTACACGTGTATATTCAAACTATCTTGATGATTAATATATCCTCAAGTTTCTAAATAGAAGTCAAGCGCATAAGGAAGGATCACACTTTTTCAAGGTAAACCATGAAATCATCAAAATACCAGTTTCAGGTAACAACTCTTCCCCCGGTTGAAGACCCTTGCTCCGCATATTACTAATATCAATGATTTCAGGGACATCTATGTAGACATCTAAAGATCAAAAACAAAAAGGAAAATATTAGCCGATTAGTGGTCTTGTAAATTGCCTCGTATCAAACAATGAAAGAAGAGAAAATACCAAGTTTCTTCGGCACCCAGCCAGCCTCCAGAACAAATTTTCGCATGTGCAACACCAGATAATCAGGAAATGAAGTCAACCCCACAGTTCTGGACACAAGAGTTCTTTCATTAGCCAAAGGAATGGAACAAGAAATGGAAACTGTTCTACTATTTACAGAGAAGGCGACACAAAACAGTATGCATGTACAAAAATACATTTCATATCCATGTATCGAGAATTATCCACAATTCTGTATTAACAACGTTTATCCAAATATTCGCAGTTAGTAACAAAACTGCAACGCCCAACGGAAAACTAAATGACTTAACGGGGGATTTTTGGGTTAAATGTACCAGTTTTCTAACAAAACTGCAAACTTATGGATAAGCGTTGTAAATAACAAAGATACAGATAATATTTGCAATAACTGTGTAATATTATGGATAAGAGATGTTGCTAACCATTGTTGGAAATAACTCCAGAATCTCCAAAACAAAAATAACTGTATAGTCGAATAGCGGGAAAAGAAGAAGAAGAATAGAGGGAAAAGAAGAAGAAGAAGGAGGAGGAGGCATCAAGGGAAATTTGTCACCAAAATTTTGATTTTCGTTGGTTTTGAAGGGGGAAAAAAACAAGAATGCAAGTTAAAGTACATTAAGGGAGCAAATCAGAGAAACAAGTTGACTCACTTAATGGCTGTAGTCCTAGACTTCAAAGCAGTGCTGTAAAAATCATGCACCTCCTCAGGCGCAGAAAAACATTCCAGACAATCATTCAAAGAAACCCTTGGACGAACAATTTCTTCAGTTGACCTGCTAGCAGTCCGATTAGGATAAGCATGGAAATGAAGGCAAACTTCAAATGCCTGAGAAAATCCATGTAGAACTTACGATTCCTTTCCTTTAGCATCACCCTTCTCAGACTTCAATTTTTCAAAATCTTCTACTTCTTCTGAATATTTGAGCCACAAAAAGTAATTTTGTCATTAAAATCCTAGAGAACAAACATGCTGAATTTTCACGAAAAAGCTTATCAGTTTACTCACTCTTGTTTTTAGCTTTGTGGAGTGGAATGCCCAGAGAAAGAATGTAGTCATTCCTGCGATGGTATGTTACTTTGCCAGAGGGGCATTGCAATTTATCTTCAACACCAAACTGAAAACTCCGTGCAGGGTCCAGTGTACGGTTCCCAGAGTGTATCCGCTCAACTTGATCAATAAGATGGAGGAAAAATTCCAGAGCGTCCTGAAAATTATTTGTCAATGAGTAGCATATGTGCTTATTGAACTAGCGCAACCAGAGGAAATAGTAGTAGAGGATTAACGCCAAATCAGGGAAGTGGAAGAAATATGTTGGTGGCTGAAGCAAGCTCATATAAGTACTTCACTGCATTAAAAAAAATTAGACATACCTGTTGTCGCACACTTGAAAATTCAGGATGACTCGCTGCAATTACGGACTTGAACATGCGGGGTGCAATACCATTTTGTTCCTGAAAATGAACAAAAGGAACCCTTAACCAGAAACATAAATCAATCAGCTAATAGCCGAAACCCGTTGACTGTGAATGTAAAGGAAAAAATAAACCTTCATAAGCAATAACCAACCGGCCTTGGGTGAAGACAAACATTGAGCAGCAAAAGGAGAGAAGACCCATTCAACCTCCCCCCTCCCCCCTCCCCCCCACTCCCAAAAAAAAACAAAATATAAACAAAAGAAGAAGAAATCCGACTTGGAAGAAAAGTATATAATCATGTTCCACAAATTTGATGTGGCCTATTATTTTTCTCATAACTATCTCTGTTGATCGTGATCAACCGGTTTTTCTTCCTTCATCTGTGCCATATTTATACACTCCCTCTATCCAAAAATATTGTCAAAGTTCGACTTCAGCATAATTCATCTCATCTGTGAACTATGTAATGAAAAGAGAAATGGAAGACCAGTAGTTTATCCTTTTGTAATCTTGATTAAATAGGTATCTTTCTTTTGTACTTTAAAATTTTATGCACAAAGCCTCGGTGAGACAAATTTACAATAAGTTAACACCAACACTTGGCTTAGCTAGCTAACCATTAAACTAAACTTGTTCAAAATACAAAAAGCAAAGCTTCCTACATTACAAACCAATTGACACAACTATGAACCTTTTACCATTTCCAAATGCAAAAATCCATATAAACTTTACAGAGAAGTCCTGGTAATATACACTGAGATTAACAATAAGGTATAGCCGCGCGTTCTACATAAAAAGACTAGTACAGCTTGCACCCAACAAAATCTGAAGCCAAAAGTGGCTGACCCGCAACATCAAGAAGAGAGTGATTGTAGCAACATAACGTGATAACTGGGAATTGAAGACACACAGAGGTAGGTCTCCAAAATTCAATCCAAAAAGCCCCCGGCCCAGAGATGGTTATGCCAGCCTGGAAAAGTTGGAGATAAAAGCGAGATGAAGAAGAGTAGAGATAAGAGTTGTAGACCGTAAGACACCGAAGGCAAAAGTTGGGGACAGAAGTGAGATGAAGAAACCAAATAGTACAAACTCCACATAGCCTTCCATGTTTGGAACCAAAAGTCCCAACTCCTAACCAATTGCCATCAAAATGGATCTTCAATTAATAAGTAGGGGTCCAAGTACGGCTGTAAATGAACCAAGCCGTTCGGTTGTTCGGCTTGTTTGGCTCGAGCTCGAGCTCGGCTCAGATAAAAGGTTAATGAACAGAGCTTGAACACTTTTTTCTGTTCGAACTCGGTAAGTGGCACCGTTCGTTTAAGGAGTTCGACTCGTTAATATTGTTCGTCAGTTAAACGAACCAAGCTTGAACACTTAAATATGTTCGTTCTCGGCTCGTTCACTAAATTAAATGAACCAGGCTTGAACAATGCAATGCTCGGCTCGTTCGGCTCGTTTACAGCCCTAGGTCCAAGAATAACAGATCAAACCTGAGCTTAAGAAGAGAAAGAGGGTGGAGTCTGACCATAAACCATGACCATAGAATGGAGGTAGGCAATAGCAGCAACATCCAAAATTCAAAGTTAGACTTTGAAAATATTCATTAGTAATCCCAATTTAACAGATAAATCCTAGTTTCTTTTCGTCATTCTGATGTCAGGCCAGGAGAAGATAGAGAATCTGATGTTGTGGAGGATTTCTTTCCTAAAATAGACGAGATCTTCTTGGAAGAATGAACTCCAATGGTTTGTAAAGAGCCATGATATAATGGAGTCCCAAATATAGTTGAAGGCTCTACAGTTCAAGTGCGGCAAAACAGCTTTCCACACTGTTTTGGAGTAAGAACAGAGGAGGAAGAAATGGTCACGATCTTCAGAGGCCCTGACACAAAACATACAAAATTGATGTCTATAATTTTCCAATGTAAGAGCTTGTCAAAAGTAGACATCCTCTTCCAAAATGTAAGCCAAAGTATAATTGCATATCTATGAAGATAATGTCTACTCTAAACAACCCTTGCCCATTTAACAGCTGGGGCATATTAATTTTGTCCAAAAAGGCACTTTTAACCGAAAAATTTAGCCTATGCAGCCAATTCTAGTGACCAGTCCTTGAAACAAAGATATGTTCCTGCAAGTGTTATAGAATTCCATAACTTGGGAATCCTAGCATCTACCATAAGGCAATCTTCATTGCCCTGAAATAGTACATCCCATCTTGACATCTTGTCTGATGTTTAGTTTGCATTTTAGTTCAGGGACTTTTAGTTCGGCAGTTTTCATTGCTCATGGAATAGTACATCAGCCACCTTGACATATTGTCTGATGTTTAGTTTGCGTTTTAGTTCGGGGACTTTGTGTTCTAACACTCCTCATAGGTGCCAAGGATGGGTGCCAAGGATCAAATCAAAAGGAAGCAGAGACTCCATTGCCTATGATTCTCTTGGTGAAATAGGAGTATAAGTCTTTAATCCACAATATTTTTTCCACATCCAAGAACCAAATTGTTTGGCTTTTACATCCCATATAGACTTGCCTTTTAAAATTAATGTGATCCAAGAACCAAATTGTTTGGCTTTTACATCCCATATAGACTTACCTTTTAAAATTAATGTGTACCTACTTAACCCATAGCCTATCCTTTCCTTCACATATATTCCAAAGATATTTCATTATGTAAGCAGTGTTCACATTGGTCAAATCTGGGATACTCAATCCACCAGATTCTTTTGGCAAACAAACAGAGGAATAGCTGACTTTTGCTTTTTTGTTGCCACCCCAAAGGAAGCTTCCAAGTGTTCTTTTAATCTCCCTAATCAACTCAAGGAGACACACTATTCCTTGACTTTGGAATATGATAGAATAACGCAAAAGGACTCACTAAATTGGTTGCACTTCTTATATTGTGAAGTAGCAGTTGATCGACGCACAATTTTCGTTATGGGTCATCAGGAAACAACCTCTATGTGTTTCTAACATATGGTTGCGTACATCTGACCCTCTCATACCCCGCCATAGGCGGGAGCCTCTAAGGCAATGGGGTAATGTTGTTGTTTTTGGTAAAGGGTCCCATAAATACCTGACTGGCAAAGTGCCAATGTTCATTCCAAGTAGTTCAGAAATTTCAAGAGTTCGTTAAGTTGGAAGTCACAAACACAAAAACTTCGAATTTGAGAAGGTTTGGTGAGTCCAGATAATGTACCAAATATATCCAAAGACTCCATGATTAACAACGGGAATATATGCACTAGTGAGAATGAAAAGGTCATCCACAAAGGCCAAGAAAATGAACTTCATTTTTATCCCACTTGGGGTGATATTTGAATAAGGAATTATGAGTTCTAGCCTTTAATAGTTGGGTAAAATCCTCCATGACAAGGATAAACAAATAAAGAGAAAGAGGATCCCCTCGTCTTATACCCCTAGAGCTTTTAAAATTTCCAATCAAAGAACCAATGAGGTTTATAGAAATCAGGCATTATAAATGCAAAGCCAAATCTAGTTCCTAAATTTTTTAGGAAAATTCATCAACCTAAGAATTTCTAAAAGGTAAAACCAACTGACAATATCAAATGCCTTCATAATATCAACCTTGATAACTGCTAGGCCCTTCAGATTTTTTTGTAGTTTTTTATCAACTCATGCATTAGCAAATGTTGTCATGTATTGATCTGCCTTTTACAAAGGCATATTGATTTTCCTCAATCAGGTAAGAGAGGAACTCCTTTATTCGATTTGCAAGGATCTTGATGATGACTTTGTAGCTAACATTGCAGCAAGAGATAGGCATAAAATGTTTCATCTTAATTAAGGCATCTACCTTTGGAACAAGGGAGATGGCAGTTGCATTCATGGGATAGATCAAATTGTTCCTAAAAAAGTAGTAAATGGCTTTCATAAACTCTTGGCCCACTACTTCTCATCTACCTTTATAAAATTATGCTGTGTACCCATCAAGATCCTAAACACTATCTGACTTCATTGAAAAAAGAACATCTTTAATCTCTTGTTGGTTTACCAAAGCCTCCAAGGAGGACCTTTCAGTCACATTCAAAGCCTTGCCAGCCCAAAATTGTGGAGACATAGGGCTGTGATTGAATTTTGTAAACAGGGACTGGAAGAAGTCAGTTGCCATTATCTTAATAGTATTATAGTCTTCAATCATCAACCCATTCTCATCCTGTAATCTCAATATTTTAATTCTTGTTGTGTGGATCTTACTGATCTATGGAAGAACTAATTGTTCCTTTCTCCCTTTTCATCTATCTTATCCTGGCTTTTTCTTTGAAAAATGATTCTTCAAAATCCAGTAGTCTAATATAGATCTCTAAGGCGTTCGTCTCTACTTGTTTTTGTTCATTTTGTTTATCTACCATGGTCTGAATTGGGCATCTTCTAGGACTTGTCAAGCAAGGGCAATTCTCTCAGTGATTTTCCCATAGTGTTGCTTGTTTAGTTTTTTCAGTGCGTCATTTAGCCTTTTTAATTTCATAAAGAGTCTAATTTAGGGGTTACCCATCTCAGGTTCAGACCAGTTTGTGAGAAATAGTTCTTTGAAATGTGGATGGTTCATCCACTCTTTCATGAATTTAAAAGGCTTAGGCCCAAAATTATTTCCAAGCTTAAGTGAAAGAATTCCAGGGGTGTGGTCAGAAAAGGTGGGGGCTTCATAATCTGGTTAGAAATTTGAAAACTTATTTTTCCATTTTTCATTGCAGAACATATGATCAATCCTTGTGTATATCCTATTGTCATCATCCGTCCTATTGGACCAAGTGAATCCAAATCCCCTAGAAGGAACGTATAGATATCCATTTTGTGAATCTAATCCGTAAATTCTTTAACCGCATTCGTATCAATCCTCTTATTCTCAACTTTGCCTTTGTTGTCTAATATTATTTTGAGTCCCCCATAATAATCAAGGTTGATTTTCATGAAGTTTTTTTGATACTTTAGTTCCTGCCACTGTTGCATGTCTCTACTTCTACTCCTCTCATTGTAGTCGTACACCACAGTCAAGAAGAAGACAAATTGTGATGGAGATTTGGTTGTAATCCTACAAGTAATGCATTGCTCCTCATAATGCAGGACAGTGCCCTCAAAGAGGTTAGGATTCCAACCGACCTAAATTCTAGCTAAAGAGTTAGGAAGGGTGTTGTGGATAACAACACAACCTTTGAAAGTTCTTTTTGAGAACTTTTCAAAGTTATGCTTTTTAACCTTCACTTCAACTAGTCCTATGATTCTAATACTTTTGCTTTCTATGCATATTTTGACCTCCCTTTGCTTCAAGGAGGAGTTTAACCCCTTATGTTCCAACAAACTAACTTGGTGATCTTCTAAACCCAACCCCCCTAGGCCTTCCCCTACTCTTGTTGCTACTACATTGTTTGACTTGGTTGGAGTCAGTGTCATCCAGCAGAAGCCCCTCAAAGTCTTGAAGAAGGTTGTCAGTTCCCTCTTCAAACCCTTTTGAGGGAACACCTGTATCAGAATGAATCCAGCAGAAGCCCCTCAAAGTCTTGAAGAAGGTTGTCAGTTCCCTCTTCAAACCCTTTTGAGGGAACACCTGTATCAGAATGAACCACTGAGCTCTTTGTACCCACATTTGAGACTGGCTTTTCCTTCTTTAGTTGTTCTAAAGAAAATTTAGTTGGGTAGTTATCCTCAGAACTAAAAGAAGGGGATAAGTGCTTACTAGAGCTGGAAGTTTTCTTCTTACTGGACCCATTACCTTGAATCTTTCTCAATTCAAGTTCCTTTGGTCTATAGCAGCATCTTTGTCTTCTTACTGGACCCATTACCTTGAATCTTTCCCAATTCAGGTTCCTTTGGTCTATAGCAGCATCTTTGTTTGAAGTTTCATCCTCATTACTAAAACTAGAGGCAGAGAAGTGGTGTCTACCATGTTTTTTGAGTTTCTCCTTTCAGCATGACTTCCTGAAATCATTCATTCGTTTAAGGAGGCATCCATTCGTAAATGACTTCCTGAGATCATTCATTTCCACATTCATTTATGCAGGTGCACTTTGGATGTTGTCTACCCGCTTTAACTTCTACGTAGATCCTAGCGAAAGCAACTCTAGATTCGGTAGAAGTAAGCTTATCCATGAATAGTGGTTACCAACAAGACAACCTAGATCACTAAGTACATGCATGTTAAAATAATGAAGATGCAAAATAATAAATATGCAGATCAGGAAATGGAATCCACACCGGGACAGGGTCAGGTTTAAGACGCTGGATGGGTTTATCAGGGATCCACAGTTCGAGAAAGAGGACCCGTTCTCAAAAATTAAGGGGGACAAATCAAGGATACTTTGCTTCGGGTCTTCCGATTGGGAAAGGAAAACAACCAGATCGTCCTCTACTCTTAGAACTCCCAAAAGATCCTTTGAGCTCCATCGTTCTTCTGCAAATTTTTTCATATTGAAATAAGATGTTGCATTACCCATAACCTGACCAATAATCGCAGAGACCCAATTCTGGTTTGACTCTGTGATCTGCTCTGGGTTGATGGCAAGAGATAGGTTGCCATACCATCGTCAATCTGCTCCTGTATTAACACGGTTAAGGCTTCATGCCAAAAATCAGGCTTGAACAAGGAGCCCAATCTAATTTTGCCTCGGCTGCTGCATCTTGAAGATATGAGCTTAATTATCAAAGCCCATACGTATTGAGGTAGAAGAAGCTATTAATTTGTTCTCCGTCCGCTTGTAACGGCAACCAAAAAGGTCTAGCTAGCATGGGAAGAGAAACGGAGATGTTTTCTCAATAGATTTCGAGTTCACAATTGGAAGAAATTAAGAAGAGAAGAACAGATGTTAATACGAAAGTAGAGAAGACAGAGAAGAGTTCCGAAGAGAAGAGGGTGGAAGTGTGTAGAAAAGAGATGTTATAAGGCAATTAGATCCGTTATCAGTAAGGTTTGTGGTGGAAAAGAAGAGTGAAGCCAGAGCGCAATTTTTAATGAGAGAAATCAGAGCCAACCGGGTCTATAAATGTTTGTTCGATATGTATTTAGTGTCTATGCATATAAGGCCTTCTAACTCCACCCACCTCAAAGAAAACACCTTCCTGTTCATGTTACCAACTCTCATTAGGTAATAAGGAGAGCATGACAATTGAAAGCTCACTCCATGATGGATTAGGTAGCAAACTTCACATAAATTGTACTTCAAAAAAAATACACTCCATCTCAAAAATATCGTGATCAACTGGTTTTTCTTCCTTCATATGTGTCATATTTATTGAATTACGCTCAAATCAAACTGTGACAATATTTTTAAAATGGAATGTATATTTTCTTTTGAAGTACAATTTATGTGAAGTTTGCTGCCTAATTGATCGCATAGTGAGCTTCCAATTTTCATGTTTCCTTATAACCTATTGAGAACCGGTAACATGAACAGGAAGGTGTTTTCTTTTCAGGTGGGTGGAGTTAGAAGGCCTTCTGTGCATAGACACTAAATACATACCGAATCAAGATTACGAAAGGATAAACTACTTGTCTTCCATTTCTCTTTTCATTACATAGTGCATTTAAATACCTGTTTTGAATAAAGCTGTCTTATATGTTATAATATCTTGAAAGATGGTTTACAAATTTTCTGTCTACTGAAATAATATTACCCTGATTATACAGCCAAAAGCGGTACAGAACAGAAAGCAGTTGCTGAAACAGGTTTAGCAAAGCATACGAAGCTCTTGCAGGTAATGAGACCTTAGCAGCCTCGACCACATCTGGCGGCATTGTTAGGGTAGCCGTGAAATTTACCAAATGGTTCAATATTTTCCTTCAGGTAAATCCAGATGTAAAAATACAGAGAGAGAAAGAGAGAACTTCTCCGCACCCAGCATTCTGAATGATGTTAAAAGAACATCTCAGGGATAGATATAAAGCATTCGGCAATGCAAAATGAACCTTTCGTACCTCTGCATCAGGAACAGAATATTTTCCAGAGAGCATGCCATGTGCCAGTTTTGTTCTGCAAAGCAAGGATATTAAAATGTCTTCGGTGACAAGTAAACAACAGTCCAGTAAGTGCAAGTCTCTATGCTTACTTGTACAATAATGCTTAAAAGAAAAAAGAAAAAAAAAACTGCTTGACTTGAAAAGAATTAAGTGTTCGGGTTCATAATTCAAAAAAGAAAAACACCAAAGCTAGAGCACTACATAGAAACAAATTAAAACAGCAGAAAGCATCCAATTTAAACTACATATGGACTTGAAAAAAATCTGAGGAACGCTGAATACTTAGTCTGGTTTGGTAATTGGAAAATATTGGCTCAAAAAAGATACATATCTGCTGGCGCATTACATTGTTGGGGGCGGGGCGGGGGTGGTGATTCCAACGTACATCACAATTGACACGCACTTTCCAGGCATCTTTCAGCACTCTCGGTACTGATAAAGAAAAGCTTAAGACGGTTTAAATATAAGTTTTGCACTTCTTCCTACCAAGTTAGCTTGTGAGATGATGTTTTATCACGGTATCAAGCCAAGAAATCCTGGGTCAAATAAGCAAGCGTAGCTGCATATTAGGGTTTGAATGTAGTGTCAAACAAGTAAGGTCCTCGTCGTATGGTCCGAATACAACGACAATTGAACTAGGACCGTTGCATCTCTTATAGAATTCAGATGCAGTGAAAAATAAGAGTTCTTAGGCCATAAGTTAAGACACTAAGAGAAGAACTACTAGGTTATGCAGAGTATTAAAATAGGAACATGGAACATTTGAACTCTAATAGAGAAGACAATAAAGATAGTGGACACGAGGATACGGTAAAAAGTAATACTTTATGTTTGCAAGAGATAAAGTGGATGATGTTGGACAAGTCAAAATTTAAGCTCTAGTACACAAGAAAGAATAAGACAAGAAATAGAGTTGAAATTATTGTAGATGCATTATTAAGAGACGAAATAATGGTTGTTATTAGGAAATGAGATAGAAGTATATCCCTTAAGTTGGTGCTTGGAAATGTATCCACGTGTAGCGACCCGTCCCGAGCCCTAGTACTCGAAACGGCTCACCCCCTCCTCTACCAATCAATTTCTGCAGATAGACAGGTAAAGGAGTTAGCATACCGTGAAAATCGGGACTGGAGATTTTGAGACTGAGGAGATTCGGGAGAGACTTTCGAAGATTTAGCTAAGGCAGTTATTTCGTTGTTCGAGGTTTAAGAATTTTTGGAGATTAGTGTTTATCATGTTTGACCATTGTATCGATTTAGAATTCCCTAGACGTTGTAATAATGATGATGATTATTTTATCGAGGGTTTCTAGTTTATGACTTCCGCTGACATCGATTTACGTTATTATGATGATGTGCAGTTGAATTGTATCGACGCCTTGTATTCTCCTTAGGGAAATACGACGGGTGAACCGTTTCGAGTAATAGGGCTGGGGATGGGTCACTACAATTAATATTATTAGCGTATATGCCCCTCATGTGGGTTTAGAAGAGGCTATAAAGGTTCGATTTTGAAAAATTTTCCAAAAGACATTGTGTAAAATTTCAACATGTGACAAGATCTTTTTAGGAGGCGATTTAAATAGACATGTAAGTAAAAAGAATAGGATTACAATAAGGTACACGGTGGATTTGGTTTTAGAAACAGTCACGATGAAGGAAGATCA
The DNA here is from genome assembly GCA_036186865.1 of Eustoma russellianum. Classification (NCBI taxonomy): domain Eukaryota; kingdom Viridiplantae; phylum Streptophyta; class Magnoliopsida; order Gentianales; family Gentianaceae; genus Eustoma; species Eustoma russellianum. Next base: position 2,002,033 of record AP025061.1, on the reverse strand, counting down.
ATTTTTGGATTTTCCGATAGCGTATGACCTTACAGTAACTAATACATTTTTTCAAAAAAGAGATGAACACTTGATTAAATTCAAAAGTAGACCAAATAACTCACTGATTAAATATTTTATAACTTGTACGAGAGATTTGTAATGACTATAAGGTTATCCTAGGAGAAAGTTTAACAATACAACAACGTTTTACAATATTAGATGTTCGTATTCTTCGTAGAAGATTGAAAAAATAAATGACTATAGAAACTAAGATAAAATAGTAGAATTTGAAAGGTAAAAAACCATTACAATCAGATTTTAGAAAATTAGTATTAGAGCAAGATGTATTAAGAAATTCAAGTGGCGATGCAAATGAAGTGTGAGAGGATGTAGCGGTAAAGATAAAGAAAATAGCAAGAAATTCACTTGGCAAATCAAAAGTCGAACACCTGTAAATAAGGAATCTTGATGGTGAAAAGAAAAAGTGCAAGACAAAACAAAAAAAACCAAGTACTTATAAGGCGAACTTTGTAGGAATTAAAAGAATTGGAAAAAAATATAGATTTGTTAAGAAATAAGTTAAACAAGCTCTAAGTGAAGCCAAATCAAAGGCGTTAAGCTGGAATGTTGGCGGAAGACACAAAAGAAAAAGGGGTTCAAATTGAGTTGAAATAAAACATATACGAAAATTAATTTTAACCACAAAACAATGACCTTAGAACTATGTGTGAAACTGAACACCAAGAGATTCACCAGAACAAGAGTTTTAGGTATTTAGAATCTATACTAAAGAAAGATGGAGGATTGACAAGGATGTGAATCACATGATACAGGCGGGATGGTTAAGGCGGAGAAGTATGTAAGTTTGTGATAGAAAAATACCTTTAAAGATTAAAGGAAAGTTTTACGTGACGACAATTTGGCCTACACTGCTACACAGATATGAACGTTGGGCAGCGAATTATGAACATGAACAAAGAATGCGAGTGACGAAAATGAGAACGCTAAGATTGATATTTTGACATAAAAGAAATGATACAATAATAAATGAACATATAGTCGCTCATATAAACGAGAAGATGAAATAGCAATGTTTTTCTTTGTAATTTAACTTTTATATATGGGCCATAAAAGGCGATTTACAAAAAGATGTTGCAAAGATAGGCAACTCCAAGGTTAACTTGCTAAAAATGAAGGCAGTTTACATAACACATTCTAACCACTATTACCACTGGACAAAACGTTGCCATCTAGCAACAGCATGCCTAGCTATTTAATACCAAAAGAGTTCTTCTTGAGTGATCATTTGAAGAGATATTTCCTATTTCAAAGGTGAGGGAGTTTTGGACCGCCAATGTTAAAAAGGTATGTAAAGATAGCCAATGTTAAAAAGGTACCAACACGTGCAAAGGCGTCCTGCAAATGCAACTATTAGGTGGTGCGAGATGAATGAGACAATAAATAAGTATACGACTTATATGACAATTAGGAAGCATATAATCACTGATAGAACATAATAGAGACAGTTGATTCATGTAACTGATGTCATGCAGAGAGTATAAGATTTAAACGAGAAATTAGGTGTTTAAGCCTGAATCACGGTTGAGATGATATGATAGCATTGAAATATGCATATTTTACAGGTGCATATTATGCATTACTTTTTAAGAGACGCCGGGAGGGTAGGATTTAGGCTAAGACTAAAAAAATCAAATAAATAAAACAAACAAGAAGTGATTAATCCATATAGCCGATACCACATAGTGGAAAAAAGGCTCGAGTGGTGTTGTTGATGGTAAAAGTGTTGCGCACTTGTTTGGTTGGTGAAATTTTAGGCGGCCTCACACTTGGTGGTGGAGTGCTTAAATGTACAGCCTACAATTCTTAATGGCTTATGCTTCCAGTGAGATTTTGATTTTCAGAAAAAAAAAAATTGTAGAAGCGTATTTGACCATTGAACTAGTTCACGTTATACATCAGGATGTGTTAGAGGCAGTCGATGCAATTTTGAAAGGCCAACCTATTAAGATAAGGATAACTAACTACTGAAGTACTTACAAAAAAAAAAAAAAAAATACTGAAGTTGATGCGAATGAGACTTTGTGCGGATAACCATCAATCAAGATAGTTTAGTAGTCTACTATAACAAGATAAGGCAAATACTTATTTTAGAACTCGGCATAGCCAAAGAAAATTGACCAACTGGAACATGTCGACAGCTTTATTCAGTTGGCAAACAAATAAGTTACTTACAGCTGCAAATTCAGGTCCAAAGTCGGATCTGAAAGAGCAGAATCAAAAGCCTTCTTCAAACTCTGGTGCACATAGTATCTACCAAAAAAATTTACATGATATTATAACCTTAGTTGACACAGAAAAATGGAACCAAGCACCAATTGACCCCACAATTAAACGCCCCAAAACAAAAAAAAAAAAAAAAAAAAAAACCATTATAAGATAGTAAACACACACCTTGAAGAAAAGGCATGTGTTGAGAACATAACCTGCATTGTTGCAGCCAAATAGCAGCTGCAAGCACATTAACGAGAATCAGGAATCAGGATAAAGCACAAGGAAACAAGCCCAAGTTCATAAAGTATGCAAAGTAAACCGCACCTATTTCCAAGATTGACTAGTCCAGTATAACCTGGCCCAAATAATGGTTCAACCTCCCGTCCACTTTCCTGTATCCGATTCCAGTCGAAATTGGTATTCTGATCCAGTTCAATTTCTGATGTAGTCATTTCAGTCTGAAAGAGAGAGGGGGGAAATCAAGCATTAAGATATCAGAAACAACAATAAACATATGGGAAAGCACATCTTATGTGACAATAAAATACTAAGATGAACAGTAAATGAACAACTGCCACATGAGAAATTTGAAAGAGAGCAAGAGAAAAGTAACCTAATCTTTATATGCAAAGAAGATCTCTGAAGATTACTGCCATTAGATAAATATGTCTAAGCAATAATCTAGGAAACAGACTAATCAGCAGGTCCAAAATAATTCCTAAAGAAAAGCGCACTTTGCCTTCTCCTGTACTAAATACAAACAAGACAAACACTTCTCCCAATCAGTCCAATATCAAACTTTTAAGCCATTAACAAAGGAAATTTAAACCAAATTTCTTTTTTAAAAAAACATGACTAATTTATTAAACAGGCAAGCCCCTACTCATTCAAATATAAAGCTGTGCCTTCACTTAAAAAACACATAATGCATGCAGAGCAACACCTGATTCATGCAGCCATCAAGAATGAACGGAACAGTAGATGATATTTGTGCAGGTTCGGTCACAAACCTTTTGTAAAGATGAAAAGTCAATTCCGAAATGTGATAGATGCTCAGCCAAAAGTGGATCCTCTACACTTTCGTCTTCCGGATAGGAAAAAACATCTGAGCTGCCAAATTTTGCAGATAATGACTTTACTCCAATCAAGGTGTTGTAAACAAGCAAACAATGCATAACAGATGAATCCTGAAGATGAAAATTGCTCTAAGTGTACAAAACTCCTCACCAGAGGAGACAAGATGGCAATACCTGCTCCCTCTAAATCAGCAGTTATGGTTCCAAGCTTCACAGCAAGAGGGTAATTGGTCATTTGATAATGGCTTATGGCATGGTTATTGCCACCAGTTCCATCCCAGTTTCTTCTACCACACAGAATTGAACCATCCGTTAAATTTAACCAAAGATTCTCAGTCTTGTCACACATGGCACATTTCCATCCAGTAGGAGGAACAACAACCCCATTGTCAAGTTGTTTCAGATCCATGGCATATGCACTAACTTTCTTTCTGTCCTCTGTCCAGGCAGCAACTTGTTCTTTTCTCTCAGCTCCTTCAGCCAATAAAATGCCATTGACAGCCAACCTTACCTGCAAGTTTAGGAGAAGGTATGTAAACATTGACCAGAACTTTCCTTTAATAATAATAATAATAATAATAATAATAATAATAATAATAATAATAATAATAATAATAATAATGATGATGATGATGATGATGATGATGATGATGTAATCTTTCTCAGAAACAGCAACAACAACAATCACAATAATTAATATTGATTGTAAAAGAAAATTGATCCATACCAACATAACTTCCTACAATCATACAAAAGGAATCATACAAAAGGAATACCTTCTCTGGCAACTCTACTGATGGAAAAGGAAGAGTTGCATAATCTGGCAGTATCACAACTTCATAGCTTTCTTCATATTCAGGCTCATTATTGTCAAATCCTCCAACCACACCTAGAAGAAATATATGAAATCAGAAGCCAAAAGAACAAACAAAGAACAACAGTAATAGAGGAACACCATGAGCAATTATCGAAGCCAAATAGCCCAGATAAAAAGAGTGGCAAGTCATAGAAACAACTTCCACAAAACTCCAAATATTAACTTCTTGTACAAAGCTGCAAAAAAACACATGTACCTTTTATACACTAATTAACTATCTAAAAGCGACGTAGATCTATCGCAAACAACAATCTCAAGCCAATATCCTCAACCAACATGTCTCTGGAGTAATGATCCTGAGATCAAATCCGTCCACATCTCCACCCCAAAACCGAAAAGGAAAAGGGTATTATAATAGTAATGGCAAAATAGTAAAAGCAATACTAATAACAAACTTTAAAAAATATATGAAAACTAATAAAATAAAATGAGATACAAGGAATCAATATGTCTGCTCCTGTGGTAACAGTTTGTCATCACTACTCATACTCTGTTGCACACAGCCACGAAAAGCAAGATTTACCAAACTAGCCTTGCATCACATACCAGCATGTATAACCCGAAGCATCAGCCCACAAGTCCCATAATGGATCTGGCAGCATCGTGATCCTTTTTTTTTTTTCTGGCTAGCAAAACTTGCCTACAGAAAATAGTATGCCAGCTTGCCGTTGGATGCTAATGCATTTAATAGCCAAAAGCTACAAACTACCAATGGGAATTGGGCACAAGAAACCACCACATATAGCCTAAATCCTTGACAGGCCAAAAATCTTATAAGTATGGCACCTAATCTGGTAACTGCTCCCAGTGCTGCCAGATCATGACCACACAATTTGGCTTCTAATCCTTGCTCGCCAATTATAGATACGGAGTTCCCGCATCCTAACTTAGGATCAGGATTTCACACCACTAGTTTTTAGTAAAATTATGGTCAGATCACTTCTCAAGCACTTTCAGCCTAGTAGTTTCAATGTCTTCCATAAGTATTTCCTTATCTTTGTCCTTTTTAGGAGAAAGATCCAACCCCTCGTTTCCAAAATGCATTTCCTCCATACCAGCTACATAAACATGACTTGGCACAAGCTTTACCAGTTTCCTTAGGACTGCTAGACTTAAGGTATATTTCCAAGCACAGAGTTTAGTGTAAAAGGACCTTGATATAGCAAGAAGATCAGTATTATAAATTCAAAACCTGTCAGTATATTGCTAATAGGCATAAGGCTGAAGCCTATGAGGACATGTGAGAAAACATAAGACATATTCTTCTTCGACAAAGCTCAAGTAGTATTCGCTGACATCCAACCAAACTGACTGCATCTGAAGAAAGACCATTTACCTATAGCCAAAAGAGTTGGCTTCTTTAAAGGCCTATCTTCATCAATAGGCTTCCTTGTCTGCTTTATATGCAAGTAGACTGGGTCCTTAGTTTTCTCGAAATTCCACCCAACATAATCCTTCCCAAAAGCTAGAAAGGTGTTCATGTCCACGAATAGCCCACCCTCAGATTTCTGCAATTCAAATCAGAAGATGGGGAAAATATGCATTGAAACCAGCTTTTGGAAAAATATATAATCGTAACATCAAATGAAAATAAACCATACACCAACAAAGATAACTCAAGAATCAAGGGTATAACATGAAACCTAAAATAAAACAAAAGAACAAAACAAAGTACTCAACAATTTAGAAACAGGCTGCCTAGCATCTCAAGGCCCTCAAAATAAAATCTCCCAAAAAGAAAAGGGGCCACCAAATCTCAAGAACTACAAATTCTGAGAATCAAAATTAATAACGCTCAAAACACGCAGAAGTAGAAAACTAACTGGATAGAATAGCAAGCAACAACTTCCATGGTATAGGGCATGGTTTGTGACAAGAAACTAACGTCGAATATTATTAGTACAACTTCCTTAAAGAAAACCCACCGAAAGTACATGACAGGAACTTTCAACTTCTGTGACCAGAAACACTCAAGTCAAAAGACTATGAAATTGACTACATGCAATTGTCAGGGAAAAAGAGAACGAAAAAAAAAAGGACCAGGGTAGGAAATGCAATCCATAGGATCTGGAATTCAATCACTCGAAGAGATTATCAGCAGAAATAAATAACTTACAACAGCTGGTAAGAAGCTCAAGGACATGACAACAACAACACATACCCGGTATTTCGAATTGAACTTCGAATTGAATTTAATCCAATAATCACTTATCAATACCGATAACCGTATTGTGGAAAGATACTTAGCATTCAGTTTAATTTTAGAATACTCAAAGAAATTCTTAGTTACTGAATTCGAACCTGCTTCATCCCTAGTAGAAGTGGGCGAGTTATACCGAGCCTAATTAAAATATCAAGGAACATATTATGATCCATACAGGCCTCGAACAAAATTTCCAGAAAAAAATAGGTTTCTCAATAGAAACAGCAGTAGAGCTCTATAACGCCACAGATTAATCAATCTCAATGTGCGACGGACTAGATGAGTTCGATAGTAGACTAGTTACCGGAGTATCGAAAGAGACGCAACATTCACTTTTATATATTCGATTTGTAGGTTCTGGAATCCGAACACGCGAGAGGTTTGATCGGAGAAGCTCCATGTCAACTGGTTTTCAGTTTGCTTTCGACTTGGCAATCGCGGTGAGCAGTCGAATCAGAAATGCGTGTGGTGCGAGCTGTGTCTTGCCCTAGAGAAGGCAAGTCTAGGGGAAAGAATAACTTAAACGCAAAATTACCGATAAATTTTATTTTTATCATATTTTTAATTAAAAAAATCACAAAACATATTACAAATAGAGAAAATTCGGTAAATAATCAAGATGTAAGGTCCAATGGGGCCATGAACGTTAATCAGTCACATCCAGAAAGTCATCTTTGGATGGTATTAATAGTTACGTCTAAAGGGTGTGTGATTTTCAGAGGTAGAAAGACAGTTTTGGGCCTCTAAAATAGCTCAAGCCATAACAGTACTCGCATACACGCCCAAAGTATAGGACAGCACTGCCAGTCACGTTCGAGGTAACTGGACGACACTCCCAATCCATCTAGGGTGCTAGGTGCCACACCACCCTGAATTTACAATTATTAAATTCTTTTAGAAGGAATCACACATTGAACATGGTCTCAAAATCTCAATCTATTTGTATTACGGATGTCAAGAGGTGAAGTCATGCAATGAGATATCATTTAACCGTGGCCCCACAAAAATGATGAGGGTGCCAAATGATATCGTAGATAGAGAGTTTAAAGAGTGAGTTAAAGCAATACTGGAACTGGATGCATATATTGAAAAAATCAAGTTGGTTTGTTGTTACCCTTCGACTATAATGCATCTAGTTACATTTACAACTTAGCCAACATTTCTTGGCAGGGAAGACTATGAAACTTCTCTCACAATACCAATTCGATGTCCAATCCTTCCAGCTATGGAGATATATGTGACAATGTGTGATGTTCCACCACCCGCTGCAAATCTTGTTAGTGGTACTATGGACGGATATATTGTTCCTGGATCTACAAATCTTGTGGTTAGAAGTGCTCATCATATGCAAATATAGAATATCAAATAAATAAATAAATAAGATACATAAAACAACAACGATGATGATGATGAATACGAATTCGATGAGACGAGGAAGATGATGAAGATCAAGATGATTATTTGGATGAACACATTGATGATGAGGATGAAGAAGAAGTGTCTCTGCTAGGGATACATCACTTTGACGAAAATGTTGCAATTTTTTGAAAGACTAAGGGCATCCACAAGACACGCACATTCATGATCGTGGTAGTTTTAGACATCGTCCTTGAAAAGAGCGCAAATCTAATCATATAGAAGATATGATGTTGTTCAAAAATAAAGAAGGCATGCAACATATTGTGCAATTATGATCTGTTAACCATAATATGTATTTCAAGATTATAAAAATCACGAAAAAAATCTGGTACATTGGATGCGCAAATTCGAAGACCCAAAATTGTCAGTGGCGTCTTTGAGCAACCATGCGCTAAAAGCTTCAATACTGAAAATTGAAATTTTCCATGATGTCATAGTTGAACAAATATTAACATCATACCGGATCACATGAATGTTAACTCAAGAATGCTTGGGAGGATGATTAGAAAACGCATAAGTCAAATATGGACTTTGGAATTCAAGATGTTCATGAATCAATAAAAGAGCTTGAATGTAGACGTCAAACACAAAAAGGCATGGATGGAAAAATATCATAATGAAAATAGTGTCCGGTGATTGGCTTGAATCTTCTGTGAGTTGTCTCGCTACATGGCTGCGATTGAGCATCAAACGAATTAGTTACAATTTTGTGGAGGCACGATCTATAGTTGAGCATGTTGATAAGGTCTTTGGTGCACTTTGTTAAGCATTCAAGCTGCCAATTTTAGGTTCCATACACTACGGTCTGATTATATGAATAGACAGTATGCATCTGTATGACAAGTATAGCAAAAAGTTATTGGTTGCGATTACGGTTGATGCTGTTGATTATATATTTCCATGAGCTTATGCTATTGTTAACTATGGGAGACAACATAATTAAGGGTGTTTACTTCGAAATATCAAGGAACATGTATTTGGTGACATGCAACGCATACGTCCGATTTCATATGGATATAAGGGACTTTAGGCTGCAGTTCGAGCGATCCTACTTGGCAATTACCTTATGCCTACCATATATATTGTCTCTCTCATATCAAAGCCAATTTCGCAGGTAAATATTCTTACAATTAAGTTACGCATATTGTAGGTATTGTTTTCGTAATAAGTTTTTTAAGGCTTATAAAATTCGAACTTCAAAGGAAAAAATTTAATGGTAAGGCTTTGAGCAACGTTGTGTGAGCATCCACAACATAACACGTGGTGAACAGTTTTAATAAACGTATGGTGAAGCTGAAAGAACTTAATAAATACATGTACAATTATCTTATGCGGATACGACTTGACACATGGACACTGTCTCACGACAAGAGTATAAGGTATTATGTGATGACAATCAATTTCTCTAACTCATGGAACAACATACTCAAGGGGGTTAGATATTTACCGATCAGTGTTTGTGCACAAGCAGTGTTCAAAAGGATGGTGAAGATGTTTAATAAAAAGCGACAAAAGTTGTTGTCACATTTGGTATCAGGAGACAGATGGCCAGTGAAGGTGCAGCAACGACATATTCAAAAAGAAAGAAATGTAGGTTAGCACAGTATGTAAGCATATGATATTCAAGAAGGGCTATACAATGTTGTCACTCGACATGGTTCATATCATGGTGGTGTTTCTCATACAGCAAATCTGATTTCACTTTACCATATGCCTTGTTCACACGTTACGAAAATAATTTCAAAATATTTACAATTTAGTCGTGGAACTTGCTGTCGCTTTCCACTATTGTCATGCGATGTTAGAAACATATAAGCTTTGTTTCATCATGTCCAACACTAAGTGCCTTGGCCTGCAGACCCATTCAGCCTTGAATCCAATCTCGTTCATAGAAAATATAGACGAAGCAGACTGCAATCAACTCGATTTACTGAGAGATAAATCATCACAACTACAATCAAAAGTGTGGTGTATGTAAACAAGTAAGACACAAACTTGTCCTACGACACGATAGCTTTGGAAACTAATTAGTTGTTTGTGGTGTATGTTATGTTTATGTTAGAAAAAAATTGCTCGTGTGTTGTTATTTGTATTCTATGTAATGTTTGTGTTGAAGAAATAAATACACTTTATACTATGTAATTTTTTTTTGAAGAAATAAATATTCTCTATTCTATGTAATGTTAGTGATAGAGTTATGATTAGGTTTATATTAGGGTTATTGTTAGGTTAGGATTAGGTTAGATTATAGTTTAGGGTAGGGTTAGTGTTGGGGTTATATATACATAGACACACGCACATATATAGATATTAGATGAAGATATGAAAATAATATATAACCAACGACGGTTATAACAACAATTGTAAACAAAATCAAGACTATAACCACAAATCACAAATCACAATAAAAATAGATGAAGAAGAAGAGGATTTTTGTGGGAATGAAATGCCTGTATTGAAGAGTATTTATATAATTGAAAACAAATAAATCAATATGACCATTTGGACCTCTAATTCTAGACGTTCCAACAGCTATAGTCGTCTTCCAATGGTCATATATATTATAATTTTTTCAATGGCTGTATTTTCTTAAAAAAATATATGTTTTGTAATTAAAGATCCAATGGTTCACGCCGGACGGTTCTGGCCAGTTAAACCATCAGTTTATGAAGCCTCCGGTTAATGTTCCTCAGGACCAAAATGTGAACTGCCATTTAATCAGAACCGAAGAAACTCAAACCGTCAGTTCCATTTTCAAATCACCTATGGCCGTTCCTGATTCATTTTGAACGCCTCTAGTTTTGCAGTCTATTTCAACATCTCTTTTGCTGGAAAAGAGGATCTTTTATTTCATTTGAAAGACTCAAATATTACAAAACATTATTCCAACTGATGAGCTATATGCATATCACAACTTTTTCTCAACATTCAAATTACGAGAATGAACATGCAGCAACATCTCTACGCGATGAAAGATCTTCTGGATTCTTTGTCTTGTAGATGGTACTTCAGAAGTGTAGAAAATAACTCTTGAATGAAAGTCGTATTTCATTGATTTGAATAAATTACAATAGGGGCTATATATAGTTGAGTTCTAGTCGCTATCTATGGTATATACCAATTTATATGCCAATTATAATAAATCCAATTGATACGATTAGATTCTGGATATGATTGTGATTAGACTAAATTCTTGATTTGATACTTTCCATAAAAAAGACATGGTGTGAGCAAGTTGATGTCTTCAAAACCATACATTAAAGATAGACTCACGAAAGATATACCGTCATGGCAAGCACCGTGGCAATCAGTTTTGCCCTCTATTTCGTTGAAACCACTTGCATCCTAAAAAATGTTGCTCGACTCTTGAGGTCCATGTGAAACGAAAATGTTGTCTTGAGGTCCATGTTACATCTAAAGTCTTCTTATAATCTATAACGAAGAAGAGAAGAGGAAAAAAACCCTCAGAGTAAGGAATACTATTTGTTTAAATTTTAAAATAAATACGATTCTCGATCTCAGTTCTCACACCTTCATCCATTGTTCTATCGCGTAAATTAATGAATTAGCGCATGAATTAATAAATTAATATTTTAGTTGGTCTTTTGACCCGTGTAAATTACTTTATATTAAAAATTAATTAAAATAATATTTTTAAAAGAGAGAAATCACCTCATTAGTTCTAACATATTAAAATATTTACACTATTCTAAAAAAACAATTAGAATACTATGTTAAAAGCCAATTAATATAATATCTTAAAAGAATGAAGTATCACTTTTAATTCCACCGCCCTACATTAGATACTTTAGTCGCGTATGTAAGAATCAGATGCTTGATTTGGAGAATTCGAGGTTGCAAAGATATATGATGACTGATAATGATATAATATTTGTTTTAATTGTGTTAAAAGATTATTGATCCACCTTTTTATTAAACACGTTATATAAACATATGATAAAAGCTTCATGATGAAGCCGAAACCTTCATCGGGTGGATCAGAGATGATTCTTGTGGTATGTCGCTAGCTTTTCGTATATATCCGTTAAAAGAACCTGAGATGAAAAAGAAACGTTAGAGGCCCAGACCGTTGCTCTGGGAAAACCCTCCAACGCTCAAGTCAGTTATTAGAGTATTCGTAGGCATTTTATGTTGGAATAAATGTTTAGAATAAACATGGTTTAGGATCTCTTTGAGAATAAGACTGTTTTTGGTCAGCCCCATATGTGTAATGGGAATTCTCTCAACTTCATTTTCCCAACTCTAAAAGAGAGAATTCCCATTACACATATGGGGCTGACCAAAAACAGCCTTATTCTCAAAGAGATTCTAAACCAGGTTTATTCTAAACCTTTATTCCAGCATAAAATGCCTACGAATACTCCCATAACTGACTTGAGCGTCCGAGGGTTTTCCTGGAGCAACGCCCTGGCCTCTAACGTTTCTTTTTCATCTCAGGTTCTTTTAATGGATATAGACGAAAAGCTAACGACATACCACAAAGATCATCTCTGATCCACCCGGTGAAGGTTTCGGCTTCATCACTTCATAAATTTACAACTTTTGAATTTCATATTTACATCATCTAAAAATTGTTGGACAACCAAACAATAAACATAAGATAAAAGCTTCATAAATCTATAGAACTTTTTAATTTCAGATTTACATCAAGAGTATGATCAAGATTTGTAGATTTGAGAGATCTAATGATGTTTAACTTAAGAAAATAAATTTCAATCAGTGAGCTGAGGAAAGAGGAAGGAGTAAGTAGAGACTGAATTAAAATCAAAAATTGTATAAGAATGAAAAGGAAACAAGTAGAATATAAATAAGCGAGAAGGTATGTAACTCGCTTCTTTCCTTTCGTTGGAAAAGCTCGGTTATCTAAAGATGGTTGGATAACATAGGAGGAAGACTGGAGTTCTGAGGTCCGCAGGACATAACTCAGTTGGTTTGGGAAGGGCAGAATTGCTAGAAAAGTGCAAGGTTCGAATCTCGCAGCCTACATTGTAGGTGCCTTATCTTCAGACTCCAATGTGGATCTTTAGAGTGAGCTCCTAGTGTGAGTGAGTCTGCTTGTTACGTGTATTCCCTTATCGGGTCGATGAGTACCTGGTTTAAATTCTCCCAACTGTTTCGTCGGTCCGGGATGTGGAAGGCCTTTCGGATTGGGACTCAACCTTCTGCTAGAAAGAGTGGAGTTCTGAGACATATTCGCAACTAGATAATTGGAAGTGCCTAAATTTGTTGCGTGTGAATTCTTTTATGTCTATCGTGTGACATATTTTCCGGAAAGGAGGAACTTTATTGATATCAAGATCAACAGTACATAATTACATCATATCAGCAAAATAAGGTATAAAAACTGTCAACCAAAACCTAGTCATCATACGCGACGAGGCTACTCAAACCCAACAACGCTACTTCTAACTTTCTACTTTGACTCACGATTTCCTTCGATACCAGACGTGTGGGTGGAATTTTTGCCGTAGTGTCGTAGATTATTTGGTTCCGCCAATACCAAATGGATGATAAAGCCTCACGAAAAACATATCTCCAATCCATGTATGTTTGAATCTGGTGCCTTGGTTGTAGATTAAAGATGAGCCAATTATGAACATCTTCTTGTTGAAAAAATGTACCCCAAGAAATATCTTCATTCATCGCCGAAGGTAGATCTAGCCATACCTGCCGTGCCTATGTACAATCTCGCAGAGCATGCATAATATCTTCGATGTGATGGTTGCATATGCCGCACCTTCCATGGTCTTTTAAGTGACAGGAATGTGGATAATTAGCCGTAGGTAACAGAAGACGATAGACTTTACAGAGAAGCATATTCAAACTCATTGGCCCCTTTAAACGCCAAAGGATACCCCACCTTCGGTCCATTGGATCGCACGCCTGCTGAAGTTGCGCCTCATATGCGCTGGCCACGCTGAAAATACCGGATGAACTCTTTTATGTCTATCGTGTGACATATTTGGATGAAGACCGATTCTTCCATGGCTCAGCAGCTGACAAGACCCTCCAACGGAAACGGGGAAGCAACTTCCTGACTCCATAACTTTTTTACCAAACCGCCCTTCCCGATTAACCAACTGTATTTTCGTTGTCTTCCTCCATGGACTATTTCCCTCCCACTTCCCCGAAATTCCTTTCCCTCCACCCTTTCCCCTTAACTTATATAGAAACATAGATTCCTTCAACCCCTTCAAACCAATCTTTCTTCCTCTGCAACATTGTTCCACCTTTTCTGTCAAGAACCTTTTCTTTTAATTTGTCTATCTTCGTTATGGCATCAAAGCTCGTCTCAGATTTCCATGATTTTTTGCCCTTTATGGCTGAAAAACTTGGTGGGGATGACCTGATTGGGGAGCTGTGTAGTGGGTTTCAGCTGTTGATGGATAAGAGTAAAGGGTTGATTACTTTTGAGAGTCTGAAAAAGAACTCTGCTTTATTAGGGTTACATGATTTCACGGATGCTGATCTTCGGAGCATGTTGAAAGAAGGCGATATTGATGGAGATGGAGCTCTTAATCAGATGGAATTTTGTGTTTTGATGTTCAGATTAAGTCCTGAATTGATGGAGCATTCTCAGTTTTTGTTAGAAGAGGCTCTAGATCAGGAGTTTATGGATTTTGAATTTTCCGAATAATTTACTCATTTTTTGATTATACTGTACAAGTTCTTAACTTTGACTTTACACAGAATTGAAACGATTATTAATGAAATCTCACTTATTGGAGACTTTCGATATGTTACTTCTCTGTAGTATTGTTTGTCTTCCTTTATCCCCTGTGGATGCATTATTTTTATTTTTTGTTGTTTTAGTTTGGTATCTTGGTGAACAGGATCTTCTTGGTTTGATCTAGTTTAGGTGGTATATTTTCACATGTTATCTGCTGCCATAGTTACAGCCAGGAAGGTCTGATCTGGATCAATTTTTGGTTGGCTTGGTGAAATTTTCTTTGTAATTAAGAAAAAAGGGTAAGCTTTTAGGTTGCAGCAGCAGAGTTTCTCCACTAGAAACGTTGAAGCTACTCTTTTGGAAGATTTCATCTGCAATTTTGTGTTGTTGCAAGAGAAGTTATTGCTTTGTGCATATTGATTGTGCCTGCTTAACTCTTTTTTTTTTTTTTTTTTTGCTTTAGATATATTACACCTAGAATTTTCACATTATTGTTATTTTCTCTTCATCAAGCTAAAGGTGCATAAATCCTTGCTTCGGAAATAGCTAAAGCTGATTGAGACGTGTATACTGTCTGAGAGATCAGTCTTCCAGCTTACAAAGCGAATGTTGTTGTATTTGTGAGAGCTCTTTGCATGTCCCGTACTGCAATTCGAGTCCATTTGTGAAGTATCTTTTATCCTGGAAATATGGTTATGATATCTTACAGCTGGACTCTTGAAATAACTTTTCTGGACTTATCAGACTATCTCTTGGTCTTTGCTTTGTTACAATACAAAATAAAGTGAGGCTTGATGCTTAAGGAAGTTCTATAAGTAAAGGAGAGATGGGTTTCTAGCATTTTTGAGAGTTCTATGATATGTCTTTGTGTTTAATCTTGGACACACACGATTTATAACAAGCCTTTAATCTGCCTGTTATAGTTTGGCTAATGAGGATTACTGAGCTCCTTCAAATGACATTTGATGATTTTGAAGCTATATGCTAACATTAGCTCGCCAAAGTGGGACACCACATAACTACCACAATTCTTCACCCAGTTCTTATTTTGGAGAGCCCTTTTGTGAAGTCAAATAAGATGTCCTCCCTGACTTTGCAGAGTTTTTGAAAATCATCTCGTGGAGAAGTCTGCATCTGTCATCACTAGCAGCCTGTTAGGCAGTCAGTTAACAGAAGCTTTCTTGTTTTGGCATTCTGATGTCACCTCCCTCGATTAACTGTTAATAACCAGTATCACTAATCTGTTCTGAATCCTGGATTGGGAATGCTGCTTTTTGAGTTGTATGCTAGGGAAAGAGAAGGACAAGAATACCAAATCCCTGCTGATAGTTCTCCATTTTCTGCATTTCAATGTGCAATAGTAACAAACTGGTGCATGTACTGCTTTGGTGTCAACGACAACAACAACCATACCCAGTATATCTCAACGACAACAAAAGTTATCGGTAGGGTCATGTGTTGTGTAAAGCTTTTATCCTTCTTTTGGAGTTATTAAGTGATGAAAACTCTGTCATTCTGATTGTTCTTGTAACTGGGTTGAAACCTCAGACTAGTCCAATCACTGATTAGTCCTTTTCTTATATTATTGCGATTAATCTAACTAGTGATTAGTGCAACCTCATAGACCATTTGGAAATGAACTTTGGCCGTTCTTCATTTACCTGCCTAACATGTTTAATCGAAAGCTACATTTCTTGATGCTATGATATTAAGTATATAAACGTCAATGTTTCAGAGTTTTGTTTTATTTCACAACAACAAAGATATCCAGTATATCCCAATTTACCGGCCATTGAAAAATGTGACATCAGTGAAAGAGTGAGAATATATATAATAGAACCTTATGATATCATTAGAGGAATGGTTCATCTACATTAAGTCATTTCAAATGATACATACTTTGATGGCTTAAACGATTAAACCATTCTCTCAAAAGAAAAAAAAGAAAAGAAAAGAGAGAGAGAAGTTTTATGAGGTCTGGGCCCAACTTAAGAACAAATTGGGCCAATTTAAAAGATCCATCCATTATGAATCCGAATTGAGAGGCAATCCGGGCTTAATTCATGGATCTTCTGCGCAGTGCCTACTCAGCTTCAGAAGACGACGACGACAACAATGGAGGCCGACCCGAACGTAAGCGGGTCAAAACCGAACCCTTCAATCCGAAACCGCGCAACATGCCCGTTTACCGTCCCTTCTTCCCCGCCGCACCTCTACCAAAGGAGACTCCGTTGCCCGGTCGTTACATATCTAAACGAGAGCGGGCAGTCTTGGCTTCGGCCCCAGTGGTCGCCGACACGAGCTCCCATTCTTTTTCTAATTCGGGACAAGGTTCTTCTTCGATTGCTATGCAAATTTTGGTTATTTGTTTGATGGTTCTATAGGCATTAGTGCATTACTCATGGAATCAATGCCGTATTTTTTTGGTTGATCAGACAGTTTAAATCTTTCTTTGATTTGCCAAAGTAATTTTTTCAATTTATTCGGATTAAGGTTAACGCATAGGAAGAAAATATATGTAGGCATCCTGGTGACAGTGGTCTTCTAGCTAACAAAAACTACAAGCTTGATTTGCACCCTGCTAAAGACCTTTAAGGCAGAAAGAAAAATGACTCTCTAGTTTCTATGAGATGTGACGACTGGATTTCTTTTGCCCTTTTTGGGGAATGGATATCTGAAGTCAAAAAGACAGACATGATAGATTCAGGAAGCTTGGGTTTGCCGAGTATCTAAATTTTGACAAGGTTGGTGCTTAATTATACCTATAGACAATGACATTCAATCCAGCTTTTAGAGGCAGCAGTTCTAAGTTCTGTTTTGCTGCAGAATTACATATTGTTGGAGGCGGATTTTTTGGATCAAGTTATGCTTCAGTTAACATCTGACTGGTTCACCATTGTTTTCCACCTACAGGAAGTGTTTCCATATTGCATGCTCCACATGAAATCCTACCAAAACTGAGACACCAAGGACAGAGATTTGTGCCCTTGGGACAGATGATTAAAGCAGCATCTGTATCACTTACTGGACACACAAAGCCTGTCAACACCATAGTATGGTCAAGAAGTCATGGTGAGTACTTCATCTGCCCAATTTGCCTGAGTTTCTTCTCGTTTCAGAGGAAAATAAGCATTCAAGTGTGTTCTCCATTTCGATGTGTGTTTCAATCGTCTGTGAGTTTTCATTTTGATCAAGTTTCTTTACAATCACTGATGTATAATATGCCGGTAAATGGTAAACCATGGACCATGATCATCATGCTGCAACGATGTTGGTACTTCCTGACCTTTCTTTCTTAAAATATACTATAACACTCAAGCCTTTTCTACTATTCTACTATGTGCGGTCAGCTATATGAATCAATCAATTTTCTTACGCTTTATTTAGTTTGTTTTTCTGTTTTTGTTTTTGAGACGTAGCCTAAATCCTACCCGCCTTGTGTGTCTCCTAATACGTGATGCATAATATGCACCTTTAGAATATGCATCTTTCAAAATTATCATATCATATGAACCGTGATTCAGACTTGAGACCTGAAATTCTCACTTAAATCTTATACCATATTCATGAGATTGGTTACATGAAACCGTGTTCACTGTGTTCTATCACTGACCATATACTCTCCAATTGTCATATAAGTCATATCCTTCCTTATTGTCTCTCTCCATGTCTTCTTTGGTCTTCCTCTCCTACGTTTAATATATTGACACCAAAACGTCGATACTTAGGTTGAATTTGAACTTCAGGTTACACTTTATCTTTCCTTAACTAATGTACCCTGTCCTCAAATCATGAATGAAGCTATCGAAATTACTATTCAAATGAGGGGTTAATAATTACTTTCTGGGTTATTTGACAACAGCAAGCTGGACGATAGTCTGAATCATTTCATGAGTGAGCTTCAAAGGAGATGAAGGAAATAAGTGATTCCGTGCAAGTCCTCATTGTTTATTAATGTTTCATGTTGCTTGGTTAATTTATAGTATGCTTTCTCTTTTGATAAATTCCATAGTTTAAGTTTTCAGCTCATCTCCTTGCATCTGCTTCTATGGACCATACTGTCAGCATATGGAATGTGTGGGACCGAGAGCAGAAAAGAGCACGTGTTATGGACTTCCACAGTGCTTCCGTGAAGGATGTGAAATGGTCAGAACAGGGATCATCTATTCTCTCCTGTGGGTATGATTGCACATCAAGGTTAATAGATGTTGAACAGGGCAAGGAGATCCAAGTTTTTAGGGAAGATCAGGTAGTTGGAGTTGTGAAATTCCATCCTGTAAACTTCAACCTTTTCCTCTCTGGTGGATCAAAAGGCCTTCTCAAGATGTGGGATATCAGAATGGGGAAGGTGGCCTATGAATATACCCGGACTCTTGGTCCGATACTTGATGCTGAATTTTCTGTAGATGCCAGACAGTTGATCTCTTCAAGTGATGAATCAAGAAGCAATGTCAGTGAAAATTCTATCATTGTTTGGGATGTCTCTCGGCAAATTCCGCTGTCTAATCAGGCAAAAAATCTTCTTTATCTTTTAATGTTAATATGCAAAGACACTTTTTCCTTCTGTTGTCCCCCTCAGATGGTTCCAATCCAGATGATTTTTTTGACTCTAGCTTCATTTGGTAACGGTAAAATCCATCTTATTTATTTGGTGAAGAAATAAAGTTAAAGCACTCTTTATACCATTGTAGTGCCTTCTGTTTGAAAATGCTTCTCTCTTGGAATTAAGTGACAGTTAGGTTTAGATTTTTTACGCTGTTACGTTGGAATTCTACCAACATTAGAATTCTACCATTTTCGAATCTAAAGTTCTGCAAAATTCCTTTTGGTCTAAAGAAAGTTGTTCTTGGTAAATTTTTTGTGTTCTACAAGGTTATTATTGTTTAAAGTAACGAAATAGTTTGTTTGATGAGTCCAGTTTCTAATAATAGCCGATTCCACATAGTGGAAAAAAATGTTTGAGTGTTGTTGTAGTACAGTTTCTAGTAACAGTAAAAAACTGTGTTGGGAGGTTTTGGTCTATAATAGATACGTTCTTCTGAATTCTGCAGAAGATTGTTGGAAATGATCATTTTGTTTGCGATTTATCTTTTCTATATTATTTTCAGAGTTTCTTGAAGCATTCCTTGTCTGCATTAACTAGTGATTTTGGTTTATAATCCCTAAACCTGAAGGCACTTCCTTTCATTTTTAGCCCCCCCCCCCCCCCCCCTGCATAGCCAACGTTTTCCCTCTATTTTTCCATATTTACCGTTAACCAGTCCAAAACAAACTATGAAGATTACTGTATGCATGTGGTGGGATTTTTAGGTGGTAGACAAAACGAAGGTCTCCTCCCATGAAGGCATACGAGTTGCCAAAAGGCATGAAGCAAGATCCTTACCGCCACCACCACCCCCTTCCCCTTTGTCTTAGGTCCCTTTTCCTGTTCTTTTCTTTTGTGTCGGTGGGGGGAGTTCCGTAATGATGAGTTACTGGGACGAGAATTGAGAGGGGTACAACGAGGAAGTGGACTGGTGACTCTTTTCGTTTTTTGTTACTTGTCTGATGATTTCTTAACTAGGCCTCGTCGCTCCTGGGAAGATTTCATGGATACATTCTTTTTTACTGCAATCACTTCCTTGTAATTTGCTCACGGTATTGCGTATGCTTGGAAGTTAGTCTTAGTTTTATTCCCTGTGTGCAAACCATATCTTAGGAATTACCCTAATTTGCTCCCTGACCTTAATCTCGAGTCCTTAAGAAAGTGTATTGTTCCTCTGTTTATTCTTTCCGCAGTTAAAAAGACCGACGATTGGTATTATTGTTACCTTCCAGATCAGTTGATGTTTTCTTTGTCTTTTGCCCCCTTTTCATGTTTTCCTGCTTTAAGAATGTCCTTATTTTAGATACTTCAATATTACTCTGATCAATGGTCTGTTCAAATCTCTTGTCTTTGATCTCTCAAAGATTGCTTCCTTTGCAGATTTATGTAGAAGCATATACTTGCCCCTGTATCAGATACCATCCTTATGATCCCTACTTTATTGCACAGTCAAATGGCAACTATATTGCAATTTTCTCTGCAAACCCTCCTTTCAGACTTGACAAGTACAGGAGATATGAAGGCCATGGTGTGTTAGGTTTCCCTATCAAGTGCAATTTCAGCATGAGTGGTGATATTGTTGCTTCCGGCTCTTCTGATGGATGTGTATATTTTTACGAGTCAAAATCATCCCAACTTATCCAAAAGATCAGGGCTCACGGACAGGCCTGTATAGATGTCGCTTTTAATCCCGTCATGCCTGCTGTTGCTACTTGTAGTTGGTCAGGAGAAATTCTGGTTTTTGAGTGAATCGCAATCCACATGCACTAGACGTTGATCTTCTCTGTAACGTTGGATGTTAGGCTGCCGTAGAAATTACCAAGTACAACGATGTTAGTATAGAACCAAACAACTCGGTTTTGCTTTACTGATGCAGATCTTCATGGAAACCATAAATTTCTTTGTTGGCTGTAACTTGCACTGTTCTATGACATTGCTTTTTTTCTTTTTCCCCAGGTGGAAAAAACTTTAACTGATGTTAAAAGTAGAAATTGTAACATCTTCCATTAGCCTGTTATAGCTTCTGTCCTCATCCTGTTCACACAAGTAAGAGATGTCTCCTAACTCTCCTCCTTAAACAAAACTATTTTGGGGTTGGCCATAAGAAAATTTGCACCCCTTGACACAGTAAGCATGGCCAATGCCTGCTGAAAAAGCTCTGAGAAACACAACAGTTTACACATACTTGTCCATTGGTTTTTGACTTCCTTATTTTCCACATACAGACCAATATTTATCCTAACTGCCTTGTTAGGCATTACCTTCAAATTGCAGTTCTTTTACTTTTTGGTGGTTTCATTTTATTTCAGCTATTTATAGCCAATAGCTATGCTTTTTATACTGTGAACTTGTAGTTGATCGACACATCTTGGCACAATTTTCATTATAGATCATCGGGAAACAACCTCTTGTGTGTTTCTAACACATGAGTATGGTTGCGTATATCCGACTCCCTCATACCCCACCAGAGGCGGAAGCCTATGAGTTAATAGGGTAATGTTTTTGTTCTTGTTGTTCTATTGGTTACCTCGGGTATACATTTTCTATCCTGCTTGACGTGTGCTTTTCTCAGTTTTGTTTATTAGTCAAAGACACCTATGATGAATGCACACCATCTTCAACATGAATGACCAAAGTGAAATTAAGACTACACTATAAGAAATGTTTGTTTTTCTTCTTCTTTTCTCTTCTTTTTTATCGTCAGGAAACGTGATATAATATTTGGTTTCCTGAGGCAAATTGGTCATGTCATAATTGATCGGGAAATAAACTCTGTGTGTTTTTAACACATAAGTGTGGTTGTGTACATCCGACCTTCTTATATCTTGTCATAGACGGGAGCCTAAAAAACAATGAGGTAATGATGTTGATGTGTATGTTGTTGAGTCAAATTGGTCATGGAGACATGTCCTGCAAACATTTGAAGTGCGAAATTAATGCTTTGCTGTTCTCTTACTGTAGAACTGGTCTACAGTGTGCAATAATATCCCGAAACATTGGGGTTGAGATCTCCTCAATTCCACTTTCCTCACCCCTTTTGTGACCACGCGACACGTGGCAACAAAGAGGAATGGCTGCATCTAGCCTCACCACCCCCTCTTGCTGCCACGTGTCGCGCGGTCACGCGTCACCACGCCCTCCTTACGAGGGGATCCTATCCCGAAACATTGTCAAATTATTGGCACCTTCTGTGGGTGATTAAAACAAACTTCAGCATTGTCAAGTCCTTGTCTCCTTGAATTCTTTCATGGTGCCCCCACCACAACCAACCACCAGAAAGGTGTGTGAAAAAAAAAACAATAATGTTGTGGTTGCAAAATTTTGCAATATTACAGCTTAACTAATAAGAGATTGGATTTCAAAAAGGAATAAAATAAAATGAAACAATAGGAGATTGAAAAAGTGTGCCTTCTTTATTTCAAACACGAATACATAGATGACGTGACAATCTTTCTTTCTTGTAAAAAAGCCGTTTACGGTGCACTAGGTTTTTGCGTTTGTGCAGCATCCGGAAAGGGGTCGGATTGCTTTACGATCTGATATACGCAGCCTTATTCTACACTTTGTGCAAGTGGCTTACCTGTGTAAGTAATTAGAATAACTAGTAATTACTGTTAAACCATAATAAAACCGCTGGTTCCAATTAGAGAAGAATGGCAAGCAGTAAAGGAACCGTTAACTCCAAAGTTCTCAGCTTGTATTGTAATTCCAAATGGCCAATGTGTATTTGGTAGTAAAAGGCGAAATCCCTCGTTCTGGGACCCTCTCCGTTCAGTCCCATGAAACTTCGTGGATGATGCAAATCAGGTATCCAGCAGCCTCCTAGGTCGGTGAGGCTGCACACAGTAACCCACACAAGGTGCTCCTTACAAACTAGTAAAAGTGGAGCAATTGCTCCCTACAGACTAACAGAAGTGGAGCACCTCACTGCGCGTGTATCTGGATTCGAACCTTTGTCTTCTTGGTAGCAATTATTAACTCGAGTATTAACTGGACTACGCCATGGGGCAATGGCCAATGGATACTTAATTCTGCTTTAGGTGGTACTATATGTGTGTAGGAAACAGAAATATTTCCTTTTTATGGGGTGATTTTGGTTTTCTTTCTTTATTCAGCTTCAGGCTAATTGTGTTTAGAGCTTAGGAAATCAGCAATTAGAAAACATGTGTCCAGGTGCTCATCACCTGCACCTAACATCAAAGGGATTGTGGGGGCTGGATATACATACACATTCCTTTCTTGAGAAAAAGAAGAGGACAGGGAACAAAAGGATAGTTGAAAAACACAATTATTGAAACTCCTCTTCCCATTCTTCATGGGGTTCATTGAGAGGGAGACATGTCACACCATCTACCTCTTTTCTGCACTTGAAAACTTGCAAGTGGGACCTTCCTATACAAATTTATATCTTTTAACACCGCATATTTTATAAAGGACGAGCCTTGGAGAAACTAGTAAAGCTGCTGCTTTGAGACCTTGAGGTCACATGTTTGAGCTGCAGAAAGAGTCTCTTCCTAGACCCGAATGCCCTTTATTTCATAACATAACAAATAAGGGTCAAGAACTATCTTCCTAAATGACTCATTCTTTCCACTTGAAAAAAAAGAAGAAAAACAATATAACCCTACCCTATCTTCCCTCCTATAGATATTTTCTTTTAGTCATGCAACCATGTGGTGGAAAACACCACTATTAAGGTAGAAAGAAGATTGCACTTTGCATAGATTCGAACTCGATATAATGCCTCATATTTCATTTTCCTATTATAATTATATGGTATGTCAATGTATACAAAACTACGAATACATATGACGACACTGCTAACTATGTGGGGTTTTTTTTTTTTTTTTTTTGGGGGGGGGGGGACCAAAGACTCTTCTCTTTGGTTTTGCTATCCCACATGGAGAATAGGATAACCTTTGGCAAGTGACAGGAGGAATACAGTCATTTTACATATTTGTCTAATGGTACAGAATGTGTAGTAGTTATTTCCCAACTTTTACATGAATATGTTTCCCACTTCCCCGTAGGGATAGAGGTATTGTATGCCTACCATTTACCCTCTCCAGACACTAACAATAGCTTTTGCTCTCGTTGGGATATACTGGGTACGGATGATGATGTTTCTCACATTCCCTGGTCCAATCCCTATCTCTTACTTTTCCCAAACACTTACAGTATCCTTAGTGCCCCCAGTTCTTCTAAACCAATAGGGCAAGTCAAAAGGTGAAGAACAAGAATCACTAACAAAAAGTTATATCAAGTCATCAGAAATCTCAATATAAGGGATGACCCCCCCACCCCTCCACATGACCTCAATCATATTGCCAAATATGCATACTTTTGGTGTACTTGAATGGTGCAGCGGATCTTCGTTCTTGGCATGGTCCCTCAAGTAGGAATAAAAGGGGACATGAAACCATGGGTTAAAGGGATTTTATATTCCTACTGTCCTTTCACTTGGATAAGGTCTACAGCTACTAGGATTTAGTCCTGCTTTCAGATAGCTACCTTTGTGGTTGTATTAGGGAACATAAAACAAGATTATTAGCCTAGTTGAATGTAAACTTCCACTTAGTGATGAATCCTATGATGATTAGTGATAGTCAAACTAACCACTTGGCTTGTATAGTTCATTAGGAGTAAAATAATGATGATGATACAACAACGTTAACTCACCTTATTAGAGGCTCCCATCTATGATGGGGTTTAGAGGGTCGGATTTACACAACCATACTCACGTGTTAGAAACACGCAGAGTTTGTTTTCTGATGACTCATAATGAAAATTGCGTCAAGCTGTGTCGATCAACTGCTGTTTCACAATATAAGAAGCGAAGCCAAGTTAGTGAATCATTTTGCTCTATTCCATCATATTCCAAAGTCAAAGAATAGTATGTCCTTGACTCAATTGGAAATGAAAACAACAACAATAATTATAAGCAGAAGCAGCAAGAGAAGGAGAAGAAAAAGCGAGGAGAAGAAGAAGAAGCCAGAGAAGAAAAAATTGTTGTTCGTTGAAACTGAACGTGGCATGTTTGAGTCTTGTGATATTAGACTTTTCAAGACTTCCTTTTATTTCCCACAATTAAGATTTGAGCTCAAAACCAGGACTTGGTGGCTAAGTTAATATGTCATTGAAATTAGGATAGTGTGTGGTGCATTAGATGTGACATGAGGGTCAATGTTGTGAAGATAATAACGTTTCCTATTCATTAAAGGTTAAGTTCACAAATAGTGCATTGTTATATAACTTTCTATACTTTTTTTACATTCACTACACTTTTATATATTTTTAGTGGAAGAATCTCCATTTAGTGTGGTGTGACAAAAAACAACTCCAACCCTCACCTCCAAAAGTGAAGGACAACTTCATGTTTATTAGCTAGTGTTATTATTACTAATATCTATTAAATAGATGTCATAGTGTTTCTGTTAACCCACATTCTTTTTTGACTTTAAAATATGATGGAATAAAACAAAATGACTCACTAAATTAGCTGCAGTTTTTATATTGTGAAATATAAGTTGATTGACACAGTTTGATGTAATTTTTATTATGAGTAATCGGAAAACAGTATCTATGTGTTTCTAACACATGTGTATGGCTGCGTACATCCGATCTTTCATATTCTGTCATA
This sequence comes from Eustoma russellianum, assembly GCA_036186865.1. Taxonomy (NCBI): domain Eukaryota; kingdom Viridiplantae; phylum Streptophyta; class Magnoliopsida; order Gentianales; family Gentianaceae; genus Eustoma; species Eustoma russellianum. Next base: position 1,976,268 of record AP025061.1, on the reverse strand, counting down.
GACGGAAGTCTCTAAGACCATGGAGTAATGTTTCTGTTGTATCTGTTAGATGCCATAGTGCACGCATATAAAGATTAATTAATTTAAGCGGTAAATAATGTTCTGTTGGGATCTTTCCAATTTGGGTAGCATTCTTTGCAGGTTTTTTTTTTTAATTTTTTTAAATTGGTTTTATAGGGCATGCATGTATGTAGCAATTGAACTTATGTCCCTGAGGTGTTCCACAAAGCTTTCAAACATCATTGATGCTAAACAAGCATGTGGTCTAACCAGTAGGAATTAGAATGGCACAAGTCTTTTAAACAATTTGCTAAAAAATAATGTTGTCGGCTGATTCTTAGCTCTATATCAATTCCCATAACCGTAGGTCTTTAGCTACAATCATTTTGGAATTAAAACTGCATTTTTTATGAATAATTTGAGACAAAATAATTTGCTTAAAGTATGTTATTGCTTGATTTTTAATTATCTATCAAACCCCTTTTATGCTCTTTAGGTAAAATCATTGCTTGACAGTTGAAATTGTGTAATCATTGTATTGATGAAACTAGGTGCGCATGTTCAACATCAACAACTTTGTTTGCTTTACTTAGTAGTCCATTTCATGACCTTTGGTGACAGTTTTGAATAGAGAAAAGACACCATGTTTTGTATATATATGTATATATACGTGTGTGTGAATCATGTATGTATATGTGTGTATATATGTGTATTGTATGTAATATTCATAGTATATGTATAGCTATGTCTACACAGGAGTCGCACTCCTTGCTCAAACCGTTGCATGCAACCAATAAAGAAACGGGTGTTAATTGTTTTCTTCTTCTGAAACTTCATTTTTGAAGAACTTACGAGGACATATTTAAGCTTGAGGGTAGCTGTTCGATTTCGGTTCTTGTTTGATTCATATTCATTCGTTAATGGTCGATAAATGAGTCAAATTCAATCAGCTATTCGGGTTCGTTTACTAAAACGAGATGAACTATTCGACTCGTTTAAACAGTTAAATGGTTATCGAGCCGAACTCGAACCAATTTTAAAGTTCGTTTAGCTAAACAAACCGAGCAAAACAATTTGTTTAGCCAAACGAATCCGAATTCGAAAACCTAATATTCGGTTTGACTCGGTTCGTTAACACCTCTAGTTGAAGTCAAATGAATTTACCAATCCTGCTAAGGTACAAACAAGTAAACAACGAAAGGGCCCCCAGAGCATAGTTCAGTTGGCACTCGGATTGAGATTTGCTCTAAGATGTCAAGAGTTCGATTTCAGAGACACGCACAGTGTGAGTGTTCCTCTGCTACGGTCTGGTTTGCGGAAGACACTTTGCATGCGGAAGATCTTACTCAATTTAGAAGACCACTGCTTGCTGATTTGCATCCTCCACACATGTTCCTTGGGCCTAAAACGGTGGAACTACTAATGTGAGGGATTTCACCTTATGTTCCAAGTAAAGAACGAAAGGACAGTACATAATTTTACAATTGATTGCTTTTTTTCCATTCCACAACAAAACGCATTAATATGTTGCATATATAGTGGAATGCGTTGACAAAAGGACGCTCCCTATATACATTTAGAGCACAAGGACCATGAAATGTGCCCAAAAGAAGGACAAAAAACAAGTCAGAGGTGAGAAATGCAAAACAACCATCAAATTTGAAGGGACGAAGATGCATAAATCTTTTGTTCATTTGAACAATAATGCAACATAATTTGTTCGTTTCAGCAAATAAAAATCGACGTCCAAAAAGGTGAAAGCATGAAGAAAGCCAGGGGTGAGTTATGAGTATAGACATCACATGAAAGGAAGTCCTCGGATAAGGGCACTCATGATTCTTTTTTCCCCCTGAGTACAAGATAAGGACACTCACTTTAATGTCCATTATCACTTCCATGTAGTGATATGACATAAAAAGATATGACATAAAAGGTGTTTTCGGTGCACTAGAACTTCTGCGTTGGTAGAGGATGTGAAAAGGAGTCAGATTGCTTCGTGATCTAATGTACACAGTTTTACCCTATACTTTTTACAAGAATACAATTCTCACCTTCTAATTTTTACTTTCAAATTACGCAACTTAGATCCATAATGATTTGTAAAACTAAGCTTTTAGTACCAAAAAAAAAAAAGACATAGTAGCGGACACAAAGAAATTTATGGGTGTCGTAGGCCTTTTTTCCTGGGTATAGCAATAGGCAATAGGCAACAGGGTTGAAGGAAGAGAGGAGGATGGGATTATGGCAGACAAGATTTAGACAGCAGAGAATTGGGCATTATATGAGGTTCTTTAATAGTTTAATTTGGTTTGAGCAGATTCAGTGGTATAAAATTTTTCTCCAGATGTAAAATACAATATCCAAAGTGAAAGTCAGCGGTCAAAGATTTTGCTCTGCTGTTATTGTCTCCCACATTCTCGCCTTCCTCCCCCATCACGCGAGAAAGTGTCCAGTAAACTTCAGGACATAGTCCAGTTGGTATTTCGATTGAGATTTGATCCAAGAGTTTAAGAGTTCTAATCCAGAGATATGCACAGTGTGAGTGCTCTACTGCTGGGATTTGCTCCAAGAATTTAAGAGTTTAAATACAGAGACACGTATAGTGTGAGTGCTCCACTGTTGCTAGGCCGAAGGTTTAGTTTTCGGGGCATCTTGTGTGGGTCAATGCGTAAGTCATCACACAACCTAGGAGGCTGCTGGACTCCTGATTTGCATTATACACGATGATCTTTAGGACTGGAACAGTGAGAGCTCCAAAGGTCAGAGAATGGTCTTTTGCTCTAAGAGAAAGTATCCATAAGAGAAAGTGTTCAGTATAAACTACCTTGCATAGAAAATTCATATACTGATTTTGATGTTTTTTTTACTGTATCAGTTTTAAACAAATTTGTAACAGATGTAAGTCAAGTCACATGAAAAACTTAAAACTTGTTTGTGAAGTGTCTGATTCCAAATTTGTCTAATATAAATGATGACGGCAAGAGCCAAACACCCACAATGTCTATGTTAAGATTTGAACAATTAAACTTAGGTACAATATATTATTCGAATATCAGCTGAGCTATGTCCTAAAGACAATTGTACATCTATCTGTCTTGTAAAATATTTTACTCCAACTCGATATCTATATCACATTATATAATCGTTGTAATATAATATCAACGAAATAACAACAATTGGATTGAAAGTTCTCATAACATATTGTATCCTTCTACCTTTCTATTGACATTCAATATGAGTTTGCTGTTAGACATATATATCCCTACACATTCTCTACCATAAATGCCACAGTAAAAACTTCCAATGTTAGGGTTTACGTTTTTTTAACGAGTATCCTTGCTTGTATCTATAATACATTATATAATAATTATATTAGTTTGTAATAATAATATCGCACGAAAGCAGCCATTGAATTGAAAAATCTCACAGAATAAAAGTACATAGTTGCTTCCATTTTCAATAGGAGTCAATGACACATCTTTCTTGATTTTAGAATATGATCAAATAAAACAAAATGAATCACTAAATTGTCTGCGCTTTTTATATTGCGAAGTATCAGTTGATCGACAGACGCAATTTTCATTATGAGTCGTCGGGAACCAACCTCTGTATGTTTCTAATACATGAGTATGATTGCGTACATCCGACTCTCCCATATCCCGCTATATACATAAGCTTCTAAAGCAATATGATAATGTTGTCGTTGTGGTAGTTGCTTCCTCCGCCACCATCGTCCCAACCATGCACGGGTCTAGGTGCGGTTGAGATCACAATAGGCAAAAAGTGAGACAAAATATGAGGCCTCCAATCACGCGATGCCACGTGTACAAGTAACTATTTTTTAAAAACAAAAAAAAATTTAAACTTCTTCCACTTTTGTACACGTGGCACTCATATTTTACATCATTTTTTACCTCATCTGATCTCAACCGGTCTAGGTGAGTTTCACTGTTCCATTAATATGTGACTTAACATCGATCTTGAACATGAAATCAGATTAGGTGACTGCTGATCAAAGTCCTGCTGGACCCAAAATAGCTTTTTTTCTTCTTTTTTTTATTACGATTGCTTTTGGATGAAATGAAAGACGTCGGCAGGTTGGTAGCTCAGTTTGAAAGGCAATTCCCAAAACAATATAACTTGGCTATTGGTTTAGTATAGTCTTGTTTCTAAATTATGAAATTGTCTTTCTTGTAATGTTTTCAGTGCTATTTGTAATCTTCTTTAACATTTATGCTAAGACACATAACACAAAAGTACTAAGCCTTGGAAGTGTCTAAAATCCACCCCAAGTTTTATTAGAATCGGCAATTAGGACATATTGTTACATGCATACAACCAACATTATCTAATTGCTTTAGAGGCTCCCGTCTATGGTAGGGTATGAGGAGTCGGATGTATACAATCATACATATGTGTTATAAACACACAAATGTTGTTTTCTGATGACCCAAAATAAAAATTGCGTTGAACCTGTGTCAATCAACTAATACTTCATAATATAAGAAGCGCAACCAATTCAGTGAGTCATTTTGCTTTATTCCATCATATCCCAAAGTCAAAGAAGAATGTGTCCCTTACTCCATTACAAATACAAACATATACGGTTATATGTATACATATATACACACATATAGAGAGAGAGTAAGCCAACTAACGAAGCGACGATTTTGAAATCCGTTTTGGCAGTCCACATGAGGAAACGGCCACGCACCTCTGTATACATATGATGCCAGCTGTCAGGTGCCCACACTAGTTGTTCATTTATTTTTGCTACACGTTTGTGTAACGACATGTCATCCCCACTTGTCTTTTTCTTTGTCACTCGTTGTTCCAGTTCATTTAATACTTCCTACTGGAGTAACATGATGAATCGTTAAGATGATAATTAAATAGCTAAACAAGCAGGACTAAATAGTTTAGGTTTGGATTATTATAGTTAGAACAACATAAAACGAGTTGGCGAAATTCAGAAGATCAATTAACATTTACTTAGAAGTCTAACAATAATCCATCGTACTCGTACTGAGACCTATAAGTTAAGCATAAGATAACATCAAAGTTATTAATAATGCAATTGGGTAGCAAACTTTCAATATAAGAGAGCATGTTCAAATATTTCATGCTGTTCCACAGTTTTTTCTTTTTTCTTTTTTGGTTAGAACTCATGCAAATTGAACTACCTTTGTTAGCAGCGGGTGTGGGGGGGGGGGGGAGGTGGTCCTTTCATCACCTTTATCAAACAATTTGTAATAAAAAGTTGTACAAGGGCAAGGGCAAGAAGAATTAGATAGAAAGCGAGTCGCCTTTTTTATTTTTCTAACTTAAACCAACATAATAATTAGAGAAAAAAAAGGATAATGCAATATTTTAAGCAAGTACTGTTTCAAGAAATTTCAATCCAGGAATTTAAATTCATCAGACTAAGAGTTATATATCTTACAACTCAAGATTTTGTTGTCTTCGCGTCTTTGTGTCACATTTTTATTAGTGTGATATAAGAAATATTTCTCGTTCTCAAGACATAGCTCAGTTGGCATCTGTGTTAGTACATTGTTGCAGAAAGGCGCATGTTCGAACCAGGACCCGCGCAACGTGAGTGATTTACTGTAGTCTGGATCAGTAATGGTTATACCATTGTATCCAGCCCAATTAAGTTAGAAATTTGCTGACCCAATTTGCATTAGTCACCTTGTGTGGGTTACTAGCAATGCCTTACCAACCTAAAATACCATTAAACTTCTAATTTGCATCTTAAACGAAGCTTCTTGGAGTTAAGACGGTGGATTCAGGACCTTTGTGTTACGCTTGATTTGTTGCGTTTTCCCACCAACAATGGGCGACAAGTGCCCACAAATTATGTGCTTGTCAAGCATTAGAATTCGTAACATTCAATTATGTGTGTAACGACAAATTAAATATTTTGCTATGCATATACATGCATTAAGAATTCATACAACTCAAAAGCCTTAATACGTATTTGGTTGTGCATGGTACTGACATCCTATAAACCAATACTACGCATATATGTGAATACATACATAATCACGTGTATGTTTACATGTATATGAAGACGGTTCTTAGAGTAACTGGTAATGTTGCTGTTTTGTGATCTTGTGGTCATGGGTTAGAGCAGCCGAAACAGCCTCTTGCACAAAGCATAGCATAAAACTGCGTACATCAGATCGCGAAATACACTGCGGAAACGCGGAAATTTGGTAGAACGACAATGAAAAGCCTGAAGTTCTCCATTGCATTGATCCTCCACTTTTTGGTGATATAGAATATGTAGTCCAGAATTGAGTGGAAGGCGCAAGTGACGAGGTTTATGTTAGGGGTAAGTGAAACGAGGAAGGCCCCCCCCGGGGGGGGGGGGTGCTGGTAAATAGAGGGCACTAGAGAGCATGTCATGGTTGTTGCTTCAGCCTTAATAACAGGGCACTGCTCCCATTACCAACTAAGCTATCATGTAAAAACCTTCATTTTAAATTACCCTCCGGAATCTGGCTTCCAGCTTCCTGGTTTTCCTTAATATCAACAATAACACAGCAAACTAGGTACTTAGGTAATGCATACGGCAATCTCTTCCTATTAATTTCCTTTTAGAAAAAGCTAAAAATATTGTAGTTTTTAGAAAGGAAAAAAACACAAGTATCATATAACTTTAGATATTTCTACCCACATAGGACACTTTTAGACAAAATCATCGTCATCATCCGTACCCAGTATATCCCAACGACAGCAAAAGCTATCGTTAGGGATTGATGAGGGTATGTGGTAGGCAGACAATACCCCTATCCTAAGGGATAGAGAGTCTGCTTCCAGTGAGACCTCCGGCTCTATATGTACATGCATAAATGACATAATAATAGAGAATATGTGTTACATGAGGATTAGGTACCACCACCTATTGCCATAAGGATTTGAGTAGATACGAGCCTCACCTCATGTAGACCCAAGTTTCAACATGGTATCAGAGCCAGTTTAAAATGTGGATTCACACCTTCCTTGCCCCATGATTTGTCATTTATTGTCTCCTTTCACCCAAGTTCAAAAGTTCATGCTTGGCTTGTGGTTTGCGATTGAGGATGGGTTCTAACGCGCGTGTGTATGTCAAGCCACGTTGCCACGTGAGGGCGGGTGGTTTGTGATTGAGGACGTGTTCTAAGACACGTGTGTATGTTATGCCACGTTGTCACGTGAAGGCAGACATTGAGAATATTGTCTCATATTGGACATTTTGATATAAAATACATGAGTTATATGAAGATGAGCTACTTCCACCCATTACTTTAAAATTTTGAGTGTATATGGACCTAGACGTCCATTAATCACAAGTTTCAACATCTACTTCTAATATCTACCGTTTTCGACAAAACCGTGTCATTGGACATTGTACGGTTTTGACAAAATCGTACTACATCAATATGAAACTGGGCAGCCGACGGGTGAGATTAGAGTAGGTTGGAAAGGAGGCAAAATATGAGGTCTCCAATCACGTCCCGCCACGTGTAAAAAAATTGTCTTTTTTTATAAAAAAAATTTGAATGTGGTGGACCACTGACAATGTTTTTTACACGTGGCGGGACGTGATTGGAGGCCTCATATTTTGCCTACTTTTCAACCTCCTCAGATCTCACCCCGGCAGCCGAAGGGCCTTATATGGTATTGGGATAACCGTGAACCCTAACAAGGCTTTGAGAAAAACATCGGGTTTTTACGCTGTTTTGTATTTCCTTATACATCTTTATTATGGCGTCCTCTTCGACAAAATTCAAGAATCACCTCCACGACAAGCATCATCTCTACTAGAAAGACAGTCGCCGGGGACCAAACCACCACCGCGACCACCAAACCGGCGGCACCTAGAAAGCCAAGACAACCAGCACCCCATCCCTCCTTGAAAAGAGTTGTTTTCCCTTTTCCAGAACATGGCGCATTGGAAATGTCTCCTTGTCTTTCTGGATACCAATTATAGAACAAAATGTTCTAAAGAAGAATGCATCTTCAGACTCGCGACTCAAAGCAACAAGTTAATGTAAATCAAGAAGTAGAAGATGAAGAAGTAGAAAAACTTGACTACACGCATAGTACACTTGGTAGTCTAGTTGAAATTTATTTCAAGAGGTTAAGAGTTTTAATCCAGAAAGCTGAAGACCTAGTTTGCGGGGCACCTTGTGTGGGTTAGTGCGTAAGTTCTCACCAACCTAAGAGACTGTCAGGCTTCTGATTTACATCCTTCACGATATTTTTTCAGGTTGGAACGGTAGGAACACCGGGATGAGAGATTTCAACTTTATTCCAAGAAAAACTTGGCTCACCGGTTGATTATTGGGTGAGGTTCCCTAAAATCCATTCAATCAGCTCCGTACGCGGTCATCGGATCCGTGAATGCTTTCTGGGATACGCTGGAATGGTCAGAAGGACAGGGCCGCACTGTTGTGATGGGCTCATTTCCTTGGGCGACAAACACTAATGGTAGATTTAGTATTTATGTTGTAAATGCTAGTTTGGCGTAAATGCACTCCTTATTTTACCTCGACTCAATTAGGTACTACAATTTTATATTTTCAGAAAGTTTAGAGAATAGGGGGGCATAGTACATCACATCGGCAAGATAGTCTTCATCATAAACTGGTCTAACGTTACATATACATATATTTATACATATATATATACATACATATATATACACACACACATGTCATAAAGCTCTTGATTGAGTAGAGAGTGTATAGTCCTTTATAAGACGATATATCAGGTCTTTCACCTCATTATCGCATGTATTGCGAGAAGACCATAAGGCTAAATTTATTACAGGATTCTATGAAATAAAACATCAAAAGCACTGAGACAGCGAAAGAAACATAGTATGTTGATCTTGATTTTCATATCCGCTTACAAAAATACATAACACGTGTTTCATGTGTCACGTAACCTGACATCCCGAATAACCAGTGTGCAAATTCATGCAAGAACTTTGGAAATAACACAGTCCAAAAATCATGACTTAAAATCCGGGGTACATTGAGAAAGTTCACTGAACTAGGTACGGCGAATAACGTAGAAAGGACAGAGCAACGAAAAATGGGATCGGGATCCTCTGACCCCTTCGCCCCTCACCCCTCTGTGTGCCACGTATCGGGTGGTCATTTAATACCTCTTAAATAGGGGTCAGGTGATCTGATTCCCGAAAAATGGGCCGAAATACGGCAAATAATCATAGCAAATACGTAAAAGGTATGGTACACTGCCAGAATTTTACAGGCAAATAATATGAAACACGAAAGTTTTATGTCTTGTTGAGTCATAAAAGCATGTTGCCTAATGGAACTACATAATCTCCAACCCTCCATACTATACTACGCAATTCACAAACACGCCACCATCTCCCCCATTCTGCGTTGTCCTTCCGACTAAAAATTACCATGTAAACATGTATTTTTTTTTTGATAAATAAATTAAATGTGTCATTTGATGAGAAATTTCATTTTTTTTCTTCTACTTTTATTAAAAAAAATTTAAAATAGGATACAAATAGAGAAAATTTTGTAAATAATCAGGAGGTAACTGACAGTCGCGTTTAAAGAGACCTTAGACAATATTGTCAGTCACGTCTAAGAAGTCACAATTGGACGATACTGAGATTATGTTCAAGGGATATGTGGTTTTCGGGGGGTGCAGAAAGACTATTTTACTGCTTGTAAAACATCACAAGCTAGGACGGCATTAGCAGACGCATCCAAGGGCCAAGACGGCATTGTCAGTCGTGTACAAGGCAGTTGGACAACACTGCCAAGCCCGTCCAAGGTGCTGAACAGTGCACCACCTTAAACTTTCACTTATAAAATTCTATTTAATCGCAATGATAGTGAAATGGAAAAATAAATAGAAAATCTTTTTGAAGTCGTCACACATTAAAAAGGGTCTAAAATATCATAATCGGTTTGTGTTGCAGAGGTAAAACGGTAAAGTCGTACTATGGAATTTCATATAATCGTGGCCCCAAGAAAATGATGAGGTTGCAAGTGATATCGTATCTAAGGAGCTTAAAGAGCAAGCGAAAAAAGACTGGAAGTGGATGCAGATGTGGATGAAATCAAGCCGGTCTGTCACTACCTCTTCGAGTATAATGCGTCTGGTTATGTTTATAACTTGGCTAACATTTCTGACAAGGAAGACTCGGAAAATTCTCTTAAAATACCAATTTTGTGTGTCCAGAGTTGAATACTACGGATAAGAAGGTATTTGGTGCAGTATTTTGGGTATTCAGGTCATCAATTTGGGGTTCATACACAATCGTCCAATAATATCAATAGACGGTATGTATTTGTATGACAAATTTAGTAAAAAATTATTGATTGCAGTTGCGGTCAACGCTATTAATCATGTATTTCTAATAGCTTATGTTATTGTTGACGAGCAGAGTGAACATAATTGGGGGTGGTTGTTTCGAAATATTTGGAAGCATGTACTTGGCGACATGTAAGGCATATGTCTGATTTCAGATCGATCTAAGCCAATTTTACATGTAAACATTCTTGCAATTAAATAACGTGTGTTGCAGGTATTGTCTTCATAATAAGTTGTCTAAAGCGTACAAAATTCGAACTTCTTAGGAAAATTTTCTAATAACATGTACAATTATCTTATGTGAATACCACTTGACACATGGACACTGTCATAATTGGGGGTAGAAGATATAATGTGATGACAACCAATTTCTCTGAGTAGTTGTACTTAAGAAGACTAGATATTTACTGATCATTGCTCGATACGAGCAGCGTTCAAAAGGATGGTGAAAATGTTTAATAAAAATCGACAAGATTCGTTATCATATTTGGCACTAGGGAACTGATGGCCAGTTATGGTGCAGCAACGGTATGTTGATAATGAAAGAAATAAAGGAAAACAAAGGGTGCAAGCATATGATATGCGAAAAGGCCTATATGAGGTTGTGACTCAACATGGTTCAGATCATGGTGGTGTTTCTCATACAATGAAATTGAACAACATGACTTACACTTATTGAAAATTTCAAATTTACCATATGCCCTTGCTCACACGTTATGAAGGCATGCCAGAATATGCTCAGTGTAGCAGCGAAACTTGTGGGCCCCTTTACTCTTGTCGTGCGATGTTAGAAATATACATTGTTTTGTCTCGTCTTGTCCAGCACTTAGAGTATTGATCTGCAGCTCGATTCAACCTTGAAGCCAATCCTTTTCGTAGAAAACGTGGTCGAGGCAACCACAATCAAGTCGCATTCACGGAGAGATAGATCGTCATAACTACAATCAAAAGTGTGGTGTATGTGAACAAGTAAGACATAACATTAACATTTGTCCTATTGCATAACAGCTTCAGAATATTGATTAGTTGTTCGTGATGTAAGTTATGTTTATGTTAGAAAAATAAATGGCTCGTGTTGTTATTTGTATTCTATGTAATGTTTGTGTTGAAGTAATAAATAGTCTTTATTTTAAGTAATGTTTGTTTTGAAGAAATAAATAGTATTTATTCTATATAATGTTAGTGATATAGTTGGAGTTAGGTTTATGTTAGGGTGAATATTAGGTTAGGGTTAGAGTTCGACAAACATTTATTTCTTGAACACGAGACAGTATTAACAATCATCAATCGATACAATTTCAATTGTACGTTTATTGCTGCAAGTTAGACAACACGCAAAGCACATACTACAAAGTTATGACTATAATTGTAGTTCAACAGTTGGGTCGTTTTAAGAGTTTCGTAATTTCTCCAGCTGTACGTTTGCCTTTGGGAGCCCCAGTCTCAGTGCTTCTTTGACTCTTTTTTGAAAAATTAATATACAATGAACGTTATCAGTTGTGCACACTATGTTAGTGTATATCTCAGATTTTCATTAGCATATGTTGTAACAACATCCCAAACAAACCCTTTGTGTTTGCTCTAGCCTGAACATAGCCATCTACAAACAAATTCAATACCATATTTATGTTCGCCTTTTTTGACAGGCACCAACGCGTGCTAACTAAATTCATCCAATGTTGTGTTTTCTGAAACTTTTAGGACAATTGAATCAGGCTCCTTCCTAAACATACAGAATAAATGAACTTCCACTGTCTTTCAAATTGAAATCAGTTGTTGCAATGAGACTACATTAATGTATATTTATATATCGATGTAGTTGCGGAACTGTTCTGCCAAATCTGTTCTAATTTCAGGACGGCGCTATCAAACCCGTCATAACTTAGTACGGTAGTATCGAACCCGTCATATAGCACACAAGTATTAAGCGAATATGTTTCACATGTGAGAAGATGCTGGACGCGGCCTCTTTTTATAGCTGGCGTCCAGCACCCTAGACGGGTTTATAAGTGTCGTTCAAGGCTTTGGATGCGACTGGCAGTGCCATTCAGGTCATGGTACGCGTCTGTTAGTGTCGTCGTGGTTTTTAGGTTCCAAAAGTTGTTTTCTTTCTCCGAAAACCGCATAATCATTAGTCGTAACTGTCAGTACAGTCCAAGAATAACTTCCTAAATGCGAATGACAGAACTATCTAGAGACCTCTTGAATGCAACTGGCAGTTACGTCTTAATTATTTACAGAATTTTCTGTATTTGATCCCTATTTTGAAATTTTTTTATTAAGACTATACTACAAAAACGAAATCTCTCAGCACATGATTCATATATATGTTGAACGCACCCGTTATCAAAAATAATTGATACATTTCCATAGTCACACAATATGACTATAGTTACAACACAAAAATCACGTTGACAAATGTAGCATTAAAAGTCATAGTCATACTAAATAATTTTAGTCAAAGCTTGAGTTCAACAATGCTATAATAGGTGTGACAACATCAGCCTAAAGATAGCTTCTGTGACGGTACCATCCAGATCTCGGGCCTTGCAAACTTTGTTTGGAGAAAAGGTAAAATCCCTCGGGTTTTCAGAAACATGTGTAAAGTATGTAAATCAGAAACCCAACGATCTTTTAGGTTGGATGAGATCTTACGCAGTGACTTATACAAGATGTCATCCCACAAACCAGGCCTTCGGTCTAGCAGTAGAGGCATGTTCCTGTAATCTAACTCTTAACCTCTTGAAGCAAAACACAATTCGAATACCAACTGGACTATGTCTTTGGGACTTGCAAACTTTGTTTACGCGTACGTAGCAGGGGTAAACAATGCTGTTATCGACGTGACAACTTTATTATTGATCTTGCAATGTAAATGTTTATTTGTCGGGCTTTATCCCCCCTGATCAAAAATATACTTGTATACCATGATTTTGTAATTTTTTTTACCATGTGTGATAAAAACGTATTTTTTTAATAATTAACTTCTGTAAATTGGTATAAAATTACGTACTAGTGTGTCTGTATTTTCTCTTTTAAAAGCTACAGGCTGGACCACCCACCTTTTGCTGTTTTGCTCTATATAAACTTGCTTCCATCTTCGTTTCCTCCTCACCACCTAGCCTTATATCTCCCTCGTTTTCTCCTCTAAAAATTCTCTTGTTTCTATCTTTCCTCTCTGTTGCATTTCTTTTGAAACAAAAAAACCATGCCTGAGGCACCAAAAAGCCAGTGGGTCAGTGACAACGGCGTTACAGAGAAAAACAAGAAGATCTATCAGTTCATAGAGGAAGTGACTTCAAACCCTGATGAGATTCAGAAGAGGATTTTAGCTGAAATATTGTCCCAAAATGCCAACGTTGAATACTTGGAACGACATGGTCTTAGTGGTCACGTTACTGACAGGGAGACTTTCAAGAAAGTCATGCCTGTTGTAACCTATGAGGATATCCAGTCTGATGTCAACCGTATTGCTAATGGTGACAAGTCCCCTATCCTTTCTTCTCGACCCATATCGGAGTTCTTGACGAGGTCTTTTTTTTTTTTTGGAGCTTATTCTTTTTGTTATAACTGTTCTTTTTTACCCGGTTTCCATTTCTAATGGGTAAAGTACACATTTTTAATTGAATTTGGAATTTGATGGAATAAATCAAAATGATTCACTAAATTGTCTGCGGTTTTTATTATATTGTGTAGTAGCATTTGATCGACCCGAATTTATTATGGGTCATCGGTAAACAATATATGTATGTTTCTAACACATGGTTATGGTTGCGTACCTCCGACTATCATGGCCCGCCATAGACGGGAGACTACGGGAGACTCTAAGGCAATAGGTTAACGTTGTTGTTGTTCTTTTTTACCTGGCTTTTACTTTGTGTAGAAAAGAAATTCTGTTCATGTAAAAAGTTTCTTTCTTTGTGTGGAAATTTTTGTATGCAGACTTGGTAAAAAGTAGAATATATTGTTAATATTTCTTGATCTAAGGGATTGTGCGACATTCTCTAGTTTAGATGGAAATCCAAATTGTGTGAGATGTAAGAGTGATTTGTTTGGGAGAAAAGATTCTGCATGTGGTCTTATTTCTAAAGTGATTTTTGTGAACTCAAAGAAGTTTGTCTTTTGTTATGTATAAGCAGTTCTGGAACTTCTGGAGGAGAAAGGAAATTGATGCCAACAATTGAAGAAGAGTTAGGAAGGAGATCAATGCTTTATAGCCTTTTGATGCCAGTGATGAGTCAGTTTGTTCCTGGTCTAGACAAAGGGAAAGGAATGTACTTCTTGTTTATTAAATCTGAGTCCAAGACTCCAAGTGGTCTAGTGGCTCGTCCTGTCTTAACTAGCTACTACAAAAGTTCTCACTTCAAGGACAGGCCATATGATCCTTACACCAACTACACCAGCCCAAATGAAACCATTCTTTGCCCTGATTCTTACCAGAGCATGTATTCCCAAATGCTTTGTGGGCTTTGCTTGAACCATGAGGTCCTTAGGGTAGGTGCTGTTTTTGCATCCGGGTTCATTCGGGCTATCAAGTTTCTTGAAAAACATTGGACCACTTTATGCAAGGATATCAGAACAGGGACTTTGAATCAAGAAATTAGTGATCTTTCTGTTAGAGAAGCTGTGATGAAAATCCTCAAACCTGATCCACAACTTGCTGATTTAATTGAGTCAGAATGTAGCAAGATGTCATGGCAAGGGATCATTACTAGGCTTTGGCCTAATACAAAGTATATTGATGTAATTGTGACTGGGACCATGTCACAGTACATTCCAACTCTTGATTATTACAGCAACGGTTTGCCTCTTGTTTGTACAATGTATGCTTCCTCAGAGTGCTACTTTGGTGTCAACCTTAATCCTCTTTGCAAGCCAAGTGAAGTCTCTTACACCCTCATTCCCACCATGGCCTATTTCGAGTTCCTCCCTGTTCATAGAAGCAATGGTGTTGGTGTAACCAATTCACTTTCCAAACCCAAATCCCTTACTGAAAAGGAGCAGCAAGAATTGGTTGATCTTGCTGATGTTAAACTTGGTCACGAATACGAGCTCGTCGTCACCACCTATGCAGGTAGCTTCTTGCTCTTTCAAGATTCCATCTTTTGGTCTTTTCTTTATCTAATGTTTCCAATTGTCCTGTATCACATTTGTTTTTTATCGGGAAAAAAATGATTGAAAATGCCATAAAGTAAAAATGGCTTTAACATTTAGTGCTATTAGACCTATAATAGCATCCTTTTCCATTTCCAGTGGAGTTAGACACACTCTTTCTTGACTTTGTAATATGATAGAATAAAACAAAATGACTCACTAAATTGGTTGCGCTTCTTATATTGTGAAGTAACAGTTGATCGACACGCAGTTTTCATTATGATTCATCGGGAAACAACTCCATATGTTTCTAACACATGGTATGGCTGCATCCATCCGACCACCCATACCCTGCCATAGACTGGAACCTCTAAGGCAATGGGGTAATTGTTGTTGTTGTAGACCTATAATAGCATCACCCCAAGTTCTGGGGCATTACATGTACAATCACAATGGTGTGGAAATTCTAAACTTGTGTCTTTTGCAGGGTTGTATCGATACAGAGTTGGTGATGTGCTGCGGGTGGCTGGATTCAAGAACAAGGCTCCTCAGTTCAACTTCATATGCAGGAAAAATGTGGTCTTGAGCATTGATTCAGACAAGACAGATGAAGTTGAGCTACAGAATGCTGTGAAAAATGCAGTAGGCCATTTGGGGCCATTTGATGCACACGTGTCTGAGTACACTAGCTATGCAGATACCTCTACAATCCCAGGCCACTATGTTCTTTACTGGGAGCTTAACCTCAAGGGCTCAACCCCAGTTCCTCCCTCAGTCTTTGAGGACTGTTGCTTAACCATTGAAGAGTCCCTCAACAGTGTTTACCGGCAAGGCCGTGTTTCGGACAAGTCAATTGGTCCCCTTGAGATCAAGATTGTGGAGGCTGGAACATTTGACAAACTTATGGATTATGCAATTAGCTTGGGGGCTTCAATTAATCAATACAAGACTCCTAGGTGTGTGAAGTTTGCTCCAATTGTTGAGCTTCTGAACTCAAGGGTCGAGTGTAGCTACTTCAGCCCCAAGTGTCCCAAATGGGCTCCTGGCCACAAGCACTGGAACAACATTATCGACTGAGATTCAAGACAACATAGCATTATGTTGCTTTCTTGGTGGCATTTGGAAAAGAACTGTCCTTTTGTGATCATACCAGTGTCCAGGATTAGTAACCCCCCCCCCCCCCCCACAGCTTTAATCCCCTCGAATTTATGTTCCTTATTCCTCTAGAAATTGTAGTTAGTGTTGTACAAAAATAGTTCTTGTTCAAGGAAGAATCTGCGTTCCGTTTCATCATACCCAAATTTCACCAACACAGTTACTATCTTTCTCCTAAATTGTGACGATACAAGAGAGGATAGGATTCAGTCTACCGCAAATGTTAAAAGAATTTTGAGTAATAATCACTAGACATTCTAACAAATACGAAAAATTGGGGGTCATTTTTTTAGTTACTTGTACATATCTCATTAGTTTGTTCTAAGCTATACTAACAAAATAAATTTGGTTCTAACTTAAGAACTGTAGTTCGCACAGATCCAAACCGGAAGCAGCCGCATTGTGGGTATGTCACTGTTGTCTGTGTCAGATGTTTCCGATCCAACTTGGATAGGGATGCTGACCCTGTCTGTAATAGATACATTTTACCAACCTTTATATATGACCATCTCATCTAGAAAAATGATTATTCTTATAATTTGCATCTTCTACGAAGCTTTTTAGGACTAAAACAGTGAGGTTCTCGTGATCAGGATATGATATTTTGCTCTCCAACATCCAAATTCCAGCGAATGAGATCCTCTAACCCCCCTCCTCGTGACCGCCCGCGTGACCGCCCGCCACGTGGCAGCGAGGAGGGGTGGTGAGGCTGGATGCGGGTGACCCCCATCTAGCCTCACCACCCCCTTGTTGCCACGTGGCGGGCGGTCGCGAAGGGGGTGAGGGAATAGGGGTCAGGCGATCCTGACCCAAATTCCAGGAGATTGTATGGGACATGAGGGATGGGGGGGGGGTCATCTAGAAATATGGGGCAGTGCCAGCTGTCAGAAGTGGATACTCAACGGAATTGATGGGAATGCATTCATAATTTCAGGACAAGAATGAAGCTAGGGATGTCAAACGGATAAAACGAATACGGTAACACAGTATGCGTATTCGAATTCGTTTTTATCTAACTATATCCGAATTCGTATCCGAATCCGGACGGATATTTAGAAAGTCATCCGAATTCGAATTTATTCGGATTCGAATTCGGTGCCGAATATCCGAATCCGTATTATATCTATTTCAAATTTGTTCGAATATCCGAATCCGGATATCCGAATTCGAAATCAGCAAATTTACAACAGTGGTATAGCGGCCGTATACATATTTTCATATATATTTTTTTAAAATTTTAAAAATTAATATTTCTACATATTTTTTTATATATTATTATATATTTTATTATATATTTTTATTTAATTTTAAAAATATCTATTCGGATACGGATATTCGGATACGGTAATGACTATACCATATTCGTATTTGTTTTTCTAATACTATTCGGATACGAATTCGAATACGGTGAAACGAATGTACAGCTATTACCATATTCGATTCGGACAGCCGAATTCAAATTCGGATGTCGGATATCTGGTAAGTTTTGACATGCCTAAATGAAGCCCACTGAACTTTCATTAGCTTTACGAAGAAGTACAAAGGAAACCACATTTCACATTCGTCTTGTCGCCTTTTTTACTCGTCACCTTTATTGAAAAAGGAAACAAACTTTATGTCCCTCTTAAGCTAACTTTGAGTCAAATTATATATTATATCCTCTTTAATCTGAACTTCATGGGGTTTTATCAAGGCTCTGGATAATATGACAGCCCTTCACTTAAGTCAGTTCTGCTGATTTCTATTTGATTTATTACCAAAAGAATGCCCACTCCAGGTAGTGGTCCCAGATTAAGACAATGTAAAATTTTCATTCTTTTAGAAGTTTTTGGTATGGCTGGATATAGGGGTCGGATATACGCAACCATACATATGTGTTAAAATTGTTTTTAGATGATTAGTAATGAAAATTGTGTCAAGTTATGTCGATCAACTGCTAATTCAAAATATAAGAAGGACAATTTCGAGGATTATATTTCCAGGACGGCGTTAAGATTATGCTTCACAACATATGAAAGGATTTTATTGGATGAATTACATAGGAAAGGAAAGGACCATGTATCTATATAGGAATTAAAGTCTGATGTTTACAAAATCCTTTTACACGCACATACCTTCGTCATATCTTCCTTATTTTCTTAAATTTTCTTTCACCTAATTGAGTCCCAACCTGCACCCAAGAAGTTTTGTTGATAAGCTGTCTCCGACACACTTGTTCGTTTTCTTACCCAAAGTCCACCATAAGTTTAACCTAATCTTCTCCTCACTCCACAAAAAAAAATTAGTTTTGATTCCGAAAAACTTCATCTTCATCAAAGAAACACTAAATTTTCATCCATTTCATCACACCCAAACATAAGAACTATAATTATAGTTTTGATTCCGAAAAAGAAAACATAAACAGTTAGTTATTTATGTTTTCGTCAATAAATTACTGGTCCGCATATCTAAACCGTAACATTTTAATATTAACATAAAGACATGTTTTACATAGAAGGTATTTTATTTTAGCTAATTAGTGGCATGGCTAAAAGGAGTTGAGATCCCCTAACCCCACTTTTCTCATCCTCTTTGAGACCGCGCGACACGTGGCAGCAAAGGAGGGTGGTGAGGCTAGATGCGAATGACCCTCATCTAGCTTCACCACCCCCATTTGCTGCCACGTGTGGCGCGGTCACGCGTCACCGCACCCTTTTTGCAGTGAGGGGATCCTATCCCGGCTAAAAGATAATGTCTTTATGTTAATATCACTTGTCACGCGTCACCACATCTAGCCTCACCACCTCCCCTGCCACGTGTCGAGCGGTCACAAAGGGGGTGAGGAAAGCGAGAGTTAGGAGATCCCAATCCGGCTAAAAGATAATGTGCGAACACATCATGTCAAATTATGCATGGAGGGGTGTTTGATTGGAAGATGCATGAGATGAGATAGCTATCACCTGGGAAATAATGGCGAAAGTGATGTGTGTGTGAGAGAGAGAGAGAGAGAGAGAGAGAGAGAGTGATGGTGGGAAGTTTAAAGGATGATGGTGAAAGATATGTATGGCTTGAGACAAAAACCCAATCCTCCATGAAGGTGACTTATAAAGCGACATTATCCACAGTTTATCGCAGCTTTAAAGTTTGACAATAAGCAAAGAATCAATGATGGTGCATGCTGATATTTCGGGATAGGATCTCCTCATCCACTTTTCCTCACCGCACGACACGTGGCAACAAGCAGGGGTGGTGAAGCTAGATGAAGGTCACGCGCATCTAACCTCACCACCCCACCTTACTGCCATGTGTCGCACGATTATGAATAGAGTGAGGAAATGTGGGGTGAAAAGATCTAATCCATGATATTTCATAGGGCAAATTGAGCTATTAACGGTATAGACCACTCCGTAAAATTATTAATAAGATTTACTCAATTATAACGTGTGAACAAAGATTAATCTTTTATCGATCGTTGTTTTTTATATTATGATGAGATTGTTAAGAGTATCTTAAAAAGAAGAGACTCAATTTTGTTTAGTTATTAGCAATATCAAACTCCATTTTAACTAACCATGCTTTAAAAACGAATACTATATGATTCAGAAATATTTTTTAAAAATAATTTCATCTTGGAAGATTTTCTCTCTCTTTCTTCTATGTATATACATATAGAACCGGAGGTTTCGCTGAAAGCAAACTCTCGATCCTTCTGGATGGAGGTATTGTTTACATGTTTTTCATCCTCTCCAGACCCTAACGATAGTTTTTGATGTTGTTGAGCCGTGGGTCTCACTGGAAGACTCACTATCCTTTGGGATAGAGCTATTGTCTGCCTACCACTTATCTTCCCCAGACCTTAACGATAGCTTTTGTTGTCGTTGGGATATACTGGGTCCGGATGATGATGATGATCTATTGTCTGCCTACCACTTACCCTCCCCAGACCTTAACGATAGCTTTTGTTGTCGTTGGATATACTGGGTCCGGATGATGATGATGATGAGGTGTAGTGGGTATGTGTACTTGTTGTTGGTCCTTTTGTGGAAAGATATGCATTCTATTTGGTAGAGAATTTAAAACGACCAGAACCCATAATATTAGACACAAAATTTGTTTCATCATTTAAGAAGTTGGGACGATATGTATATGTATGACGTTGTTAGTGCATAGGTAAGATGTTTTCTGACTTTAAAGTTACGGGTGGAAACAGTCTATTTCATAAAGTATAGAGTTTGACTGCGAAATGATCCGGCTCCTCTATAGACACAGCGTAAATGCAGAATCATAACACACCGAGAACATCATGGTTAATTAAATCACATATCATCATTTATGTCCTAAAAAAGAACTCCACAGATGGCATAAGGAGTATTCCGGTTCAAATTAGAAGAGACAGAAAGGTTTAAAGATACCACTCTTTTTTTTTTCTTGTGGGAAAAAAGAAAGACACGCGGTCTCATTTATTTTGGGCCGGTAAGGGAATATTGACCATGACTGGATCTTAAACATGAAGGCCCATCCACACGTGGGGGGAGGGCCACCCTGAGCATGTTTCCGGGTCCAAATTTTACCACCTGAACCGACTAATCTTTGTTAAGGGAGTGGGTTCTCTCCCACCTGTACCAGAGACCCCTTAGCCAGGTAGGATGTAAATCGAGTGATGTGCTCTACTAGAAGCCAACAAGGGAGAGGACACACGAGATTCAGAAGCACAGAAGCAACTCTTGTAATATTTCAACAAAGTATTGTCTCTACCACCATCAAATTTTAATGACGATTAGCTCAAATAAACTTATACATTTGTTATCCCAAACTTATCGATATTGTTTCAATCCAAGTCTGTTACTAATGAAAACTAATAACTTGTCATTGAAAGCGAAAGCAGAAGTGTAGCACGACAATGTGACACTTTATTAGGTGCGATTTCCTCTGCAAAATATTGAATCGTCGAGCACTAGAGGTGACACCCTAAGTCTAAAAATTTTAAAGTTTGACACCGCATAGATTATTTAGAGACTTTCTCACTAGTTGGAAAGATCGATACCATTAAATTATTGTTTTCGATAACAAAGAACATTGAACAAAGATTTGTCACTCTATTAGTTCGACGTTAAAAATACATTTTTACATGGAAAATTAAATGAAGAAGTATATATAGAAGTGTCACTGGGTTTTTCTAATGTTTTTGGGGAAATGAAATATGTAAACTCAGGAAGACTCTCTATGGACTAAAAGTCTCCTCGTGCGCGGTTTGGAAGATTCGTAGTAACAATGAAACAAAATATATATGTGCAAAGCAATGTTGATCATATGTTATTCGTTAAGAGAAACGGAATTTAGATTACCTGTTTGATCATATATGTGGATGATCACAGAATATCAATCTACAACTAATCGTAATACAATATTCTAGACATCTACGTTTACACCTTGCTTAATGAAAGCATCTTTTTTTTTCCACGTGACCGAATATCTTCCTGCAAATGATACCATAATACGGTGTTTGAGACATCCACCTATGTATATCATAATATGGTATACATTTGAATCCATGATATACACTTGAACAGTAATTACTCTATATCTTTTACACATTCGATATCACTAATTTAATTAATTTATTATATAATATCATTATGAAAAATTTCTTTATTATCTACGAAACATATCATCCCTTACATGCATGTCTATCCATTTAAGGTGAAACCTGGAAAAACATTCTTTTAATGTACCGTGTTGTAATTACAAAAATTTTATTGCCCACCGTGCAATTTCGCCAATTCCTCATGTAGTAAGACATAATTCACCTAAATAAAAATGGATTTTACTAAACCAGGGTCCCAATCCAACAACATTTTACGCTATTAGTGGTAGAGTTAACAACCCAAGAACCGACAAACTATGGGTGCAAACGATCAAAACCGGATGAGATCCTAGGAGGCTAAAAGTGAGGCTAAAAGTGAGACCTCCAATCACGCGCCGCCACGTGTACAAAATCAGTTTTTTTTTTTAAAAAAAAATAGCAACACCCCACTGCTTTTGTACACGTGGCGACGCGTGATTAGAGGCCTCACTTTTAGCCTCATAGGATCTCATCCGGATCAAAACTAATCCAACAATTCCAAACATAAGTTTATCGAGTTTATTATTTTTAAATTTTTTTAATTTCTAATTCAAACACAATCTTTAGGTATTCTTTTTTGACCTTAATCTCGAACTCGAGTCTATTCAAGTAAATTAAATCTAGGTTTTTGTTATAACAATTGTATATGCAAGTAAAAACATTCATTTTTAATTGATATTTATGGAATCATCATTATATTTTTACATGAACAACATACTTCATTCCAATAACTAGCGGTTATAATGTTTAGTTTAATCTTTGTATCTAACAAAGATACAAATATAATAGCAAATCATACATAATTTTCATAAACATAGTAAGTTCGAGCATGCTCATAAACTAATTAATCGAACACCAATATATTCAAGAATGTCTAGTTAAATATTCGAGTTTTATCAAGCCAGATCTTGATCTTTATCGAACTAAATTAATCGAATAAAACCAAACTTGACCGTCTCACAAACTTCTCGGCTCATTTGTATCCATAAATTCATTCCCATTAAGTGGGCCTGCAAAACAAGAAAAAGAAGCCCAAATGCAGAAGCGGTCGTAGAACTCTACCCATGTTATATAAGAACAAGCGAAACTCACAGTACTACAAAAACCCTAGGGTTAGGCATCAGACGTCCTTTCCATCTTCGCCAGCTGCTGCCGTCTCCCCTTCACCCCCCGAATCCCTGGAATGGGTCGTGTGATCAGAGCACAGCGTAAGGGAGCAGGCTCTGTATTCAAATCCCATACCCATCACCGGAAAGGCCCTGCCCGATTCCGCTCCCTCGATTTTGGTGAACGCAATGGATACCTCAAGGGTGTCATAACCGACATCATTCACGACCCTGGTCGTGGTGCTCCGTTGGCACGTGTGTCTTTCCGTCATCCTTTCAGGTTCCAGCACCAGAAGGAGCTTTACATCGCCGCTGAGGGGATGTACACTGGGCAGTTCATTTACTGTGGAAAGAAGGCTAATTTGATGGTCGGGAATGTCTTGCCTCTCAGATCTATTCCTGAAGGTGCTGTTATTTGTAACGTCGAGCACAAAATGGGTGACCGTGGTGTTTTTGCTAGGGCATCTGGAGATTATGCCATCGTTATCAGTCACAATCCTGATAATGGAACCACTAGGTAGATTTTTCATTTTTATTTGCTTAAAGTCTGCTTATTTGATTTCAATTGTGGAGTGTGATTGATGGTTTACTCAGGAGGTTTTGATTTGATTAGTTTCTTGTAAGTACATGTCGTTGTGAGTCAATGTTTATGTAGGATTGAATTGTTCCCTTAGTCACGTGGTAACGTAACTGGCTTGTTGAGCTGCGCTGAGGTCCGCCTTAAGGGGATGTTGATTACGAGTGATTTAATTTAGAATAAAGAAATGTTGTTGAATTGGTGTTTATATTGTATACTATATAGCTGCTTGGCGGTTAGCCAAGTTTATTGTAATTTTATTCCTAGTTTTTTAGGCCTTTCGTGATGAGTACTTTTGTTGCATTTGTTTTATGATGATCATTCCCCATAGGGGAGCAGGGAATACGAAACATTTTAGTTTATCTATTCTTAGAGCTTATGTCTTGCCTGATCATATCTATGATGTATATTGGGTTCCTTCACTTGAAAGGCCTTCCTTCATTAAAATACTTGTTTTATGAATATTTTATGCCGAAGCTTTTATTTAAGTACAGATAATTGTTATGATTTGTTTGAAGCAGTATTTGACTTTATTCTAATTCAAGTATATTGTTTTGAGTTCCTTGATATGGTCTGCCGCTGTTGAACATTCTCTATGATCGTGATCATCTCATGTATTACTGTTCTTTATCAGAGTCAAGCTCCCATCTGGAGCCAAGAAGATAGTGCCAAGCGGATGCCGTGCTATGGTTGGGCAGGTTGCTGGTGGTGGACGTACTGAGAAGCCACTGCTGAAGGCTGGAAATGCTTATCACAAGTACCGAGTGAAGAGAAACTGCTGGCCCAAGGTTCGTGGTGTTGCTATGAATCCAGTGGAGCATCCTCATGGTGGTGGTAATCATCAACATATTGGTCATGCTAGTACTGTACGTCGTGATGCACCCCCTGGACAAAAAGTCGGTCTTATTGCTGCACGCAGGACTGGTCGTCTTAGAGGCCAAGCTGCTTCTAGTGCCGCAAAGGCTGATAAGGGTGCTTAGAATGCTTAGTTTTATTCGTAATATTTTGCTGATGAGCTCTTTTACTGTTATGGAACTTCTATTTTGTTTAGCCCGACTTTTCTTCTTGGTTGGAACTTAATGGTGGGAAACTCTGTTTCTCACTGTTTATCTTTTTGGAGTTTGCCATAGTTCTATTTATGAATTGTTTTCTGCATACATCTATATATTTTCATATATTATGGTCTGGTATTCCTCCAGCTGTGTTGAAGGATCTTTGAGAAGGAGGCCTTTTTGGACTTTACCTATCCTGGTCTGTCATACAGATTCCAATCATCAACTGTGTGAACAATTTTCTTACAATATTTTTAGTAAGGCTATCATTGATATTGGTTGTAGCTCCTCTCTGGTTCTAAATGCAGATACTTGTGGGATAGAAACATGAGAAGTGGGTGTTCTGAACTGAGATCCAATATGTTCAGTGTGTATTTTTCATGTTATCAAGGTTGATCCTTTAGCAGCTAAAGTAGTGAGTGATCGCATCATGAGTTTTGTTCTACTTTCCTTAGGTATGATTTCTGAAAATAGTGTTGAGACTTGGTAAATGTTTTAACACTCAAGATTCTGCTTCTAGTAACATCAGGAGCTTTGTGTAGACCAGTGAGAAATCTAAACACCCTATTGGTGTAGTAATTTGTTTGAATCATTGGTCATATGCTTGACATGCTCATGAGTGAGCCTCAAACATGACATGAGCATGGAATTCTCGGGTTTCTAGGTTCTGAATCTAGATTTTGTTGAGGTCGGGATAGCTACATCTCTGAAGAGATAATCTTTCTTGTCTCTTTTCCACTTCATGATATGTAATTGTTTTCGGTTAATTTATGCCTTGTGATCAAAATGGTTGCCCCATCATATGAGGAAGCACTCATATTAGACTTTGCCTCCTGTGGTCTTTAGGGTGGACGTTGTCTCAGTTTCAATTATGTTGGGCGTTGAAGCCATCTAGAGTGTATTTTAAAAGAACATAATGGAGTAGAGTAGAATACAAGTCTTTGACATCATATTGAAACTTGAGGATTTTTTTTAGCATAATTAATTTCATTGGAGTTACTTCTTAAGATTCAAAACTAAAATTATGTTCAACGACACATATACAGCAAAAAGAACTATCTTCATTATTCATTATATAATCTATTATATTATACATATATATGCAGACATATATATATATATATATATATATATATATATATATATATATATATATATATATCTGTGTGTGTGTGGACACCAAAACATTATAAACTTTGAGAATTACTGCTCTTGTATTTGAATGCAAGACTTCGTGCAATTAGGATCTGAACCATGACAGAATTGAAGCATCACTGGCTAACATATTCATACAAAAGATGCAGTATTCAATACGAGTACACTAAGTTAGCATAGTGTAATATCATTTAGGTATTGTTAATATAGTAGTATAATTCAGTAATTATGTAATAAAAAATTCCTTATTAATAGTATAATGACATGTGGTATGAACAATACGCTTGACCCATTTATTTTTCGTATATAGTCCCCGCTCTATATGTTTATGTGATTTTGGTTACAGTTTTGTCATTCAGATAAAAGGTCGTTCATGCTTCTTACTAAATTGTAATCATTTAATAAATATGGAAACATGGATATTTTGACATCACATTCACGGATTGAAATTTCATAAATAGAAAAGGGGAATGTGTTTTTAATAATTACCGAAATTACGTTCTTTGTCTTATATGTTCAACGTGTGGAACATCGAATCTATTACCAAGGCCGGATGAATCAAAATCTAAAATTCTCTTAAGATTTAATTACATAAATTGCATTGCATAAGACATCGAATCAGGGTAATTACGTACGTTTCTAGATATGGGAATTTGTGTTTTAATTAGGAAAGCTGGAGATAAGATTAGCAGTAACAAACCAGATAGGTATATATTGAAAATTTTGAATTATATAACAGCTTGTGTGGATCAATGTTTAAGACCTCACTAATCTAGGAGGCCGCTGGACACTTGATTTGCATCATTCACAATGCTCCATGTTGCTGGAGCGGTGGGGCCCGACGAAGGATTTTGCCTTTTGTGACCAATTGAAAAATATCAACGTTATAATAACAGTTAAGTAATATATGTGACTTAAATTTAAATATGTTATATGACGGTCCTGATGCACTAGGCTCTTGCAATTGTATGGGTTTGGAGAAAGACCGGATCGCTTCAAGATCTGATATACCCAGTCTTACCTTACACTTTGTACACGATGTTGTTTCTGTGGTTAGAACCTGTGTTTGATTCAGTCTTTTTTTATTAATCAATGTCTCATAATTTTGTAATAGATCACGAAACTAACACCGCTGCATATTTATCCAAGTAATCGTTTAGAACGTTCTATTTAAGATATTATTTTATAATATTTTTTTAGGTGACAATAAAAAGGAAAATGTATCGAAACACACTTTTTTTTTGCATATTTTTTCATTCTTTTAACGGTCAATCTAAAGAATATTTTAAAATAAGAGTATTTTATAATTGTTTTGCTTATATTGATTGAAGAATTTTGTCATAATTGCATTAAAAAAATAATGATAATACTTACTAGAGAAGAGGGGCAGCATGGTAAATGCATGTGATGAACCGTGATCGACCGATCTGCACGTTCTCTTTGTTTTTCCAAACTAATTCAACTAGAAGCCAGACTTCTCACAACTACACAACAAATCAGTTTTCTTTATATTTCATATTCTTTTATGGGGGAAATATTTTGATTCTTTCAAGATATATTCGTTTTAAGCAATGTTTTCAGAAAGTATAAGATTGTCCAGCTCCAACACATGGAATTTGCATCTCCTCTGTCTCTTCTTCCTCTGTTTCCGCGTTAACATTCTCAAAACACATCCTTTCTCTCATTATCTCTCGGTGAATGAAGGTTAAATGTACAAACTGAAGACTTATGTTTCTACCCTTTTCATCATCGTCATCAATCTTACCCAGTATTTAACAACGACATCAAAAGCTATCCCTAAATTATAGAGAGGTTAAGTGTCAAACAAACAATACATCAAAATCTGTCGCTAAGGTATGAGAGTTTGCTTAGACCCCGGCTCTACCCGTTTCATGGCTGACAAATCATTAAGGTACAGGAGAGTTAAGAAATGTAAAGAAAAGGTCATTGCTTTTCTATCCTACAAGTAAAGAGAGCAAAGATTACTGTTTTACAGAGTTAGCTTGGTTTGATTTGTTTAGTTTTGCTTAATGATTTGTTTTTCTTGAGGATAAATCTTTGTAGCCATATTACGTTTTCGCAATAGACTCATGGTTGTCAAATTGGAGATTCTGAACTGGGTTTCTTTTTTGGTGTAATTTTTGCATGAAAACAGTGATCTCTTTAATTGTTTTTGGTATATATGTTTTCTCCGCAGGAGATTTGGAGTGAGAATTTGGTTTCCCGAAAATTTTAATTTTCAAGTGTTCTTTTCGGATACGTATGAAGGTTTTCAACATAATATAAGATGATGTGGGATTTATGTAATTCTCTGTAAAAAAAATTTTTCTTTTTAGTGTGATCACTTCCATTTTTTCAAATTCTTAGTCATTATCTTCATTTTCAAATTGTTATAAGCAGAGCAAAAGCACCCAGCATAAACAAAATTTAAATTTATATACTTCCAAATCTAAAAAGAAAAGAAAATTTAATCTTTCCCAGCATATCTAAAGCAGCAAGTGACGCTTCAATGTTCGTCAACTCTTGAATTCGTTGCACTTCTTCTGCTCATTTCCCTGATTGCAATTTAACTTGGAGTTCTATTCGTTTGTGTAAATGAAGATATATCTATGGTGTGTCAAGTAATGCAATATGATGTTCTAGCAGGCATGACAATGGACATTCTGGTTAGTAAGAAGTAGAACATTATCAAGAAAGACATGAAAGCTGAGTCAGCTGGACTCATAATTGGCATCTCAATTGGGGTGGTGATAGGCGCGCTTCTTGCTCTTGGTGTATTAAGTTGCTTCTGGCACCACAGGAAACGTTCGCGTATAGGTAGCAGTAGTTCTGGGAGGGCTGCAACAATCTCATTTTGTGAAAATGGGATGGATTCTTCTGCAGTTGTATCAAATACATCAGTAGGTAGTGATTCACCAAAATCAACTCTACAGCAGCCTTTCTGGCTCAGAAATAACAAGCCTAATGTGGTTATTGCCTCTGGTATGCTGCAGTACTCTTACAGGTGATTTGGCTTATGAAACCATAGTCAATCTTGTTTTGGTTTCAGGGACAATTCTTTTAAGGTCCTTAATTAGCAGGTTCATTTGTTGAGAAAACGTTCCCTTTTTCCCCCCTTTTTTGAGTGATGTTGATATCTGTGTTAGTGAATTTAGGGCCATTGTCCATTAAACTTTGGAATTTTGATAATTTTACCTTTTGTCATGTGAACCAGAGATCTCCAGAAAGCAACCTATAATTTTACTACATTGATTGGCAAAGGGGCTTATGGCCATGTTTACAAGGCTCAGATGTTAACTAGTGAGACTGTTGCGGTTAAAGTACTTGCGGCGAACTCAAAGCAAGGGGAGAAAGAGTTCCAAAATGAGGTATGCTCATAGGTATTGAATTATGGCAACAGCTAGGTTAAACTTCTTTTAACCTTTTCTTACGTCTACTGTCAAATTGTGACATTCTGCTTAACTTTATCTTGAACACTATTGAATAGGTTGTTTTGGATTCTATTATCTTTCCTCATCTGCACCTGCTTGTGTAGATTCAGGTCACTTACCGAGTATCTTTCAATATCACTACCAGTTCTTACTGACTGTAATTTTTGGATTTCTCAAAGTATCAACTTAGCAGAGAGTGAACAGGACACTTGATTTTATTTGACAAGTTCATTATAGTTTAGTTTAGGAAGTCTGTTCTACTTGATCTACAGGTTACCTATTAAACATGAGAGGGTATGATGACCATTTTCCCTGAACTTTGAGCTTTCACAGAAGTTGAAGTTTTCATCTTTCATTCATTCAGGTCATGTTACTCAGAAGATTACATCACAGGAACCTTGTCAATTTGCTCGGTTACTGTGCGGAAAAGGGCCACCGTATCCTCATTTATGTCTATATGAGTCATGGCAGTTTGGCTGCTCATTTGTACAGTAAGTTGTGGCGACTCTGATACTAAAATCTGTCTCTCCTGGGCTGCTTTCAGGTTAAACATGTCATTAGCATTCAATTATGGCTATAAGATCAAATTCAGGATCATTCTGAAATTATATCCTAAATCTCAGTCTGAAAAGATATTTTAGTTTAGATAAAAATACCATCAAGCAACCAACTTTATGGACATTGTATAATGTTGTCACCTGCATGCCTACGCTAGTTGAGCAACCTCAATTTATATTGGATTTTGTACTGTGAAACCTTGAATTAGAGTAGAGCAAGAACATGAACTTCCCCATTTGAATTTGCTGACACCAACAACATAGATTTACTTGACCTTTGAATTATGTCCTGACAACTTCAGTTGAGAGTCCTCTTGTGCAAACTACATTACTATTGTCAATCGTATGGATGAACTACAGCTTTAGTCGAAGCATGAAACTTCCGATGTTAGTGGAACGTTAATGAGTGCTTGACTTTTGTACTTGATATGACTTTATAGCTAGCTTTTCCATTTGGAGTGCTACCTTTCTGATTTATCAAATTCATGTTCTCATATATCTGCCTTGTGATAAAATGTGGTTTAGAGACACCTTGATTTTCCCACATATAGCACATAATATGTGACTTTTTACTCTTGAAATTCATTTACAAGATATGCCAGGAAACTTGATGGGAATTATTTAATTGTGCAATGACCTAATTCCTTTCTGTTTCACGTCAAAAATCCTGCCTGTTTTAGCTCTCAAGTTGTCAATTTCAGATATAGAGTGAAATTAAATTGTTAATTTGGTTTGTAGGTGAAATGGTGGAACCATTGAAATGGAACATGAGAGTTCAGATTGCTTTGGATGTTGCCAGGGGCTTGGAGTATCTTCATGATGGGGTAAGTTTTTGCAATGTGTGCTATTGATCGTGTTTCTTTAAAAAAAATTATGCACTAACCTAGCACTCCACCCTCCTCCTTCCTTTTCGGATGTTCTCTCATTTTCCCTTTTATGCATTACTTTCAAATTGACTTCAGGCAGTTCCTCATGTTATACATCGCGACATCAAATCTTCCAACATTTTATTGGATCAATCTCTGAGAGCCAGGGTATGACTTAGTTCTTGTAAAAATGAATGTGAAGAGTCGAGGTTTGCGTGCTCTTCGAATGGCAATATTAGATTATGTTACTGTTTATCCAGCTTCGGACTACAGTCTTTTCGTTTTTTCATCATCTCACCGTATTACAGTCCAACACTTTGATATCTATGATACACATTATATTGTTTGCTAGTAGGTGGCTGATTTTGGACTTTCAAGGGAAGAAATGATTGACAAGCACGTGTCCAATCTTCAAGGGACATTTGGATATCTTGATCCTGAATATATAGCAACTAGGACCTTTACCAAGAAGAGTGATGTTTACAGCTACGGTGTCTTGCTGTTTGAACTCATTGCAGGAAGAAATCCACTGCAGGGCCTTATGGAACATGTTGAACTAGTGAGCTCATGTTCCTGCTTCCTTATCCTGCACTTGAACTGCTTATTCTAAATTTTTAGACTATATATGTCAACTAGCTTGATTGAGAAGCAGCCAATTTTTCTTGGTTAAAATATGCTTATTCTAGGATCTGCCTGAAGTTTTATTTTATGAAATCTTCATAGCTCCTTAGTGTTCAAACTTGATCATTTGAGATAGTATGTACTGTGTATCATATATATCTTAGTTGAGAACCATTTACCATTGTCTTTTGGCCTTGTATAATCCTACCAAACATTCAAACCTGTATAGGCTGCTATGGATACTGATGGAGAAGTTGGCTGGGAAGAAATTGTTGATTCTCGCCTTGATGGAAACTTCGAACTTCAAGAAGTCCATGATGTGGCTGCTCTTGCATACAAATGTGTTGAACGCATGCCCAGAAAACGCCCTTCCATGAGGGATATTGTACAGTCTCTGTCGAGAATTATCCAAACCAGGGGACAAAAGAATCACCATAGAAGGACTTCATCTGCAACAACAGATGACATATGCATTAGCGTAGATCAACTAGAAACTGGGAGGCCTATTCCTCGCCATAGGAGAGTGGAATCTACAGACAGCACCTCTGAAGCCTCTCTTGTCTAAAGTTTCTCAATTATGATTTTCTTCAGGACTGGTTTAATGTTGTAACATGTGTATAGATGTTTAGGACAATGGACTCAGAAAGAATTGCGGCTTGGCAGATGCTGTCTTGCAATGTAATCTTTACTTTTTCTTTCTTCTCTCTTTTCTTGCAAGCAAGAGGCAACATATTTTCTCTTCATCAACATAGATGATAAGTAACTTTTTGATGTATCGACAAGTGAAATGTGTGTTTGTGCATTGAATCTTGTTTGATGGGTAGGAGTATTAAAACCAAGGTATGCTCAATATAGTACTCCCAAGTGAAAACAAAATGCAGTCACAGTGCCCTTCAACAGTCTTCATCTATGACAATGAACCATGAAGTGAAATGTGACATTGTATATCACTTTTCTCATGTATGTAGGTACATATAAAGTCGCGGGTCTCACTGAAGGTGTTGTTTGACTGTCTCCCACCTTCCAAAGACCCTAGCGATGACTTTTGCTGTCGTTGAGATATACTCGGTCTGTGTTGTTGTTGTTATTGTTTTGTTATAGATTATTCATCAAGACTGCTATCCCATATATATCCATGTACTGATTTTCATTTCTATGCTAGATAAAATGCTTCAGACAAAATAAACGTATGATTCACCGAATTTATTGGGAAGATGAAAATGATGAATTTAGCTTGCTAGCTCAAAAAGTAAACTCTTGTTGGCTAATTTGAACATTTGAAGCCTTCTCCATTGAACTATAGGCTCCGAGCCTCCGAGTGCCTTTCATATTTATGTATCTAATACATTATTTTTCAAGGTTGCCATAGAAATCAGGTGTTCAAAAATTGGGTCCGATGGTGTTGGACCTAAGATATCGTAACATTTCTTTTAAGTTGGAGAGTAATCGTGTACTAGACTTTCATGTTTGTGTAAGGTTTGGAGAGGAGCCGGATTGTTTCGCAATCCAATGTACACAGTCTTACCCTATCCTAAGTTGAAGAAGATGTTGCTGCGGCTCGAAACCGTGAGGTCACAAAACATCAACCATACCAGTTTTATATCCAGTGACCATGGGTCCTTGCCTCGACCCGCGTTGTCCGAAGCAAATTTTGTGGCTAGCCCATTCTGCAGCTGTGGTTGTGATTGATTACGTTATCTTCTTCCTTCTTCAGTTCTTCGCTCTGTGACCATTCTGCCTATGCATTCACCCCGCATAGACCAATGACAAGGAAATTTCAAGATCAATTCCTCTTTTAGATGCGGTTTTGTTAGGTGAATAAGATTTAGCATCTAATCCTAAATGCAACTGAGTTCTTTAAGGGTCCTGATCCTCCACTCCAGAAAATGATAAAAGGGATTAAATTAGGTGCGTTTCTTAGCAATTGATCGATAGTTTGATGCAGTTTTGATTATGAGTAATTTGGTAGAAAGATGAAGTCAAAATTCAAAGAAAATGTATTTTCTGAAACAATGTCTCAATTCAAATAATTAGGGGGTGTTGTTGTAAGTTCTAAAGAAGAAGAGGTCTATTTGCTATTTTCTCAAAATACAAATTCACCAAAAATACTTTTTCTATTTTAGTCAGAAGGGGTTGTTGTGGAAGTTCGGAAAAAATATTGCATCTCTCATTTCGTCAAACCACCAGATATTAAAAAAAAAGTAATTTTGATAAATCAAATCATCCTGAAAAAAAACAAAAAACTTAGAATAACGAACCGTACGAAGGTCTTGTACATGACAAATTGAAGAGTGGAGCCAACAAGTGACAGAAAGGCAAGGTATCTTTTCAGACACATGAATATAATAATAACATGCTCCCACAAGCAAGTGTTTCAATGCATGAGATGTCTCTTTCAGCACTTAATGACAATTTATTCTGTTTCCTTTTTCAAAAGAAATCAAAGGGAAAAAGAAAAAAAAGATATTTTTCTGTTCTAAGCAACTTAAGTAGCACTCTGTTTCAAGTAGTGAACGTATTAAATGAATTCCTGTTGAAGAAATAAAAGCGTTTGGCAAACACAAGAGGAATCATTAAAAGCGATGGAGATTGCTGCAAGTATATGATTATCCATACAAAGATAGCTCCAACTCAGCCACTTTAAAGTTGCCAATAAAAACTTCTATTTTTGATAGAGTTTTGTAGATGATGTAAATCAAAAGATGTATTTGAATAGATAGGTTCAAGAATTTGCTTATCTCAACAAATTTACAAGAAATCAGAATCCAAGCTATTATCAGAATTCAAACTCTCATCCAATAGACCATTTATGTTATCTATCAACACAAATACGTCTCTACAATCATGTCATACTTTGGTCTTAAGGGTCTACATCGCTCCAATCCTAAGGAAGATGGTGGAGGATGCAACTCAGAGACTCATGAGTTGGTGAATACTTTACACAAAAACCCACACAAGATATCCCTGCAAATTAGGCTTTCGGCTTAACAATACTGAAACACCCATAATGTGCGGGATAGGATTCCCTCACCGCAAATGGGATGCGGTGACGCGTGACCGCGCGACACGTGGCAGCAAGGGGGTGGTGAGGCTAGATGAGGGTCACACGCATCTAGCCTCACCACCCATCTTTGCTGCCACGTGTCGCGTGGTCGCAAAAGGGTGAGGAAAATGAGGTTAGGAGATCTTAACCCATAATGTGCGTTATAATGGCTACACTTTATGTGGTGTCTGAATTTCCTTTTGCTTCTTCTGAGAAAAAAAAAAAAAAAAAGCTTCTGACTATACAAAAGCACTCGCTTGAAAGTAGGTCTGAACTCCATAAATAATAGATCTGTGGACCTATTATATTTGGTTTGAGATCTTCTCACCCCTATTTTTCTCACTCTTTATGTGACCACACGACACGTGGCAACAAGAAGGGGTGGTGAGGCTGATCTCATCACCCTTTTGCTGCCACGTGTCGTGCGGTCACGCGTCACCGCACCCCCTTGCGGTGAGGGGATCCTATGCCGTTACATTTACGAGTCGCGCATTGCTGGTTAAAAGTTAGATGTACATATGTTTTTAGACGTAATTTATTTACAAGTAATCGTATAAGGTACAACTTTTGGAATGCACAGAATAATTGAAACAACAAAGCTGGAATTTTGTACAAGATTTGGGCAATCGAGCAGCTTGTTAATATATCATCAGCAAGTCCTTTTCATTTGTTTTGTTTTACTAAGAGTTGTTGAATGCCAAAATTTTAATCCCTTTGCTACTGCCAAACAAAAGGGTCCACAATCTGAAAATGTTTTGGACAAGAGAATCTCATTCAACAATGTCTCTCCAGGCTTAAGGCCTGCTTTTTTTGTAATCTTGCCCAGAATCCAAACAGGAACCTCAGAGGGTGCACAATGGAGTATTGTATAGGTTCTGCAAACACCTTATCAATCTAAGAGACCTCTGAACTCCTAATTTACATCTTCGACAAAATTCCATAGGACTAAAGCAGTAGGCCCCTAGAGCTAGGGATTTTGTCTTTATGTGTCGAATTCCATAGGACTAAAGTAGTAGGCCCCTTGAGCTAGGGATTTTGTCTTTATGTGTCGAATTCCATAGGACTAAAGCAGTAGGCCTTGAAGCTAGGGATTTTGTCTTTATTTCTCCCATAAGTATACAATAGGCCCATGGAGCTAGGGATTTTGTCTTTATTGCTCCCTTAAGTATACAATGAAGCCACACTGGGAGCGCAACATGGTCTACGCTCTTACAAAGGGGATAGGATCCCCTCACCGCACCTCCCTCACCGCGTGAGTGACCGCGCGACACGTGGCAAAAAGGGGGGGTGGTGAGGCTGGGTGAGGATAACCCTCATCCAGCCTCACCACCCCCTACTGCTGCCACGTGTCGCGTCCTGGACCGCGCGGTGACTCACCGCGCGGTGAGGAGATCTCATCCCCTTACAAAGAGGCAGAAATGGGAAATATTTTTTGCAATCTTATGAGTAGTATATGTTCATTTAGTGCATACAACCATAAGCACACTTGGTTTTTCTTTCATTCATTATACTTCACCATTTATACGTTTTCTGTATTCTATTTTTGTATCTCTTTTTTTTTACCTATTTAAGTTTTCCCTTTGTTCATTAATCTATATTGTTGGATTTCAGTAGATACAAACACTTGTAATAAATATTGCACAAAGGGTAGAATGAAACTTAAAAAAAGAAAAGGAGAAAACATTTCTATAGTACAAAAGTCTAGTGTACTAAATGGAAGAACATCCTTGCAAACTGAATAGATCCATAATCTCTCTTATTTCTAAAACTTTATCCAACATTTGAGGAACTAGAAAACACTGTTGCAAAAAGATTTTACAGTAGGGGTCTAGAATTAACATTCCAGCAAAAGACAGCCTTCATTTCCCAGAAGCAGTTCCCTTAGAGTACTATTCTGATGCCTCACTATTCCATTCATGACTTGCAAATCACCACAAAACAAGGAAGAAGAGCTCTAGGATTAAGCAAATAAAGCTCCTCAATGTTTGAGTAAACGCCTACTTTCCCAGCTAATGAGTCGAATCCCGTTTGCCCCGCCATTTCTTGAATGTTCTCCAGAGGCCTATGCATCCTCCCAGCAATCACCCTGCATACAACTAGAGCTTTCCTTATGCAAGGATCAACTTCATATATCTCAATGCATTCAAATGCTCTTCCACTTGTAGAAGTTGTAAACACTCCTACCCCTCCTTTCAATTCTTTCTTAGTCGAAAACCCGTTTCTTATAATTCGACACACAGAGCATCTATCTGAGACACACAAGCTAGAGGATCCATTCACACCAAGTGAGCATGCTACTGTAGTACCGTAGAACCTTAGAAGCTCATTCCCATCTGCTAGACATCTGGGGTGTTTTTTGGGAAGTTTACTTGCTTTGATCTTCACCATTTCTCTGTACTCTTCAAATCTTGCAAGAGTTTTCTGCATGTTGTGAACTTTCAACACCTTTTCAATTCTACCACAATGGCTCTCTGACTTCATCCAGCTTGATCTGCAAATTATCTCCACGATTTTCCTAGATGAGTCCCCTTCTGCCAGTTCAGTCACTGAAATTATCCAAGTTTGAAAATATAGTCAAAATTAATTAACTCAATTATTTGTTGCCAACATTGAAAACATTAAACAAATACAACACTGTGAGCTTCTCATATGAACGAAATAAAAGCACACTTGCCTACTTAATCACAGCTAAAATAAGATGTACATTTTGCACTCAGCAGGCTGCAGCTAACATTCAACCAAGACAACCAAAATGCTATTATTCAAATAGAAAGTAGATATCTCGGGGGGGGGGGGGGGGGGGGGGGAAGGAACCGTGAAAAAGAAGGAACCATAACATGAAATTCCACAGCAATTAGGCGCCAGATTTACCAAAGATAAGTATAAATAAGGCCTGAGGGTGGTTATACACTGCAAATTATAACAGTACTCACTGATGGAGTAAAAGGAGGGTTGGAAAGAAAATTAGTACTATATATATATATATATATATATATATATATATATATATATATATCTGTGTGTGTGTGTGTGTAAAGGGTGAAATCATCAGTCAATAAGAAGTGAAGTAGCCAGGAAAGTACAAAAAGGCAAAAGGTAAAAGGTGAAATAAACAATTCTAACCAGCATGCTTGGAAAGATGATGCGATTCAAGGGCTTCCCACTCCCCAAAATGCTCTCCACACTTGTGGCATTTGACTCCAGAAATTCCATCAGTATCCTTATCAATGTCAGCTTTTGTTTTGGAATGAAAGCTGTAACCTCCATTGAAGCCAGATCCTTCTTTATCTGTCAAAAAAGCAGCTGCCTTTCTTGGAGGTGTTGATGGATACCTATATGAAGGGTTGAAATAATGCATTGTGGGTTGCCCTCCAGGACCTGGGGTACCTGGCCTCAAAGTCCCAACATATCCATTATCTCCACCGCCACTACCAATCCCCTCTTG
Source organism: Eustoma russellianum (assembly GCA_036186865.1). Taxonomy (NCBI): domain Eukaryota; kingdom Viridiplantae; phylum Streptophyta; class Magnoliopsida; order Gentianales; family Gentianaceae; genus Eustoma; species Eustoma russellianum. Next base: position 1,938,211 of record AP025061.1, on the reverse strand, counting down.
GTGCCCACCGAAGCTTGTGATTTTGAGCTCACATCTTGAATTGCTCAGAATCACTTCATGGGTTATTGGGTTGATAAATTCACTGCTACCAATAGATCTTGGGCTACAAGTTGTGGGCTTTTCTATGTGTCTCTTGCTTCCATGGATGACATCTCTTAGATTTGCAATAGACCTTGAACATCCTGACCTGCTTGCTTTCTTGGTCAAGATTGTTGCCAAATGTTTTCTTGCCTTTGGATCATGAACATCTGATGGCTCTGATTTGCAGTGCAAAGATTTCTTCAAAGAAAACCACACTGTGGGAATGCTTTTCCCTTCCTTCATTTTCACTCACAAGTTTGAAATCAACCTTATTGAAACTCGAAAGGATTTCTCTGCAAAAAGCTCATCCCTTTACCATAAAAATCCAATCTTTTTGTATTTTCCCTACTCTGACATCACTTTCTTGCAACTCACTTTCATTATTTTTCACAAACAAACAAGAAACGAGAGCACGCTGATGTGTCTCCAAGAAAGAGCAAAGAGAATTACCCCATTAACCATAATCAAGGAGCTGTAGCTTTCTAACAGGAATTCAATGTCTGCAGCTAAAACACACAATGTGAAGCACTTTGAAAGCTCTTTCTCACGTAGAAGTTGAGGTACTTTGGAGGCTCCTTCTCATGAATGGTAAAGAATTCAAGATGATCGAACTAGAAAGAGAGCGCCTATATTTGCAGTTATTCAGAAGAGCCTGAAACTTTGGGGAGAAAATGAGATTCATTTGAGCTCTTTGGGGAACAAGACAACTTATAACTCGTGAAAGTCATTGGCTACACCATTAAATAATATGAGGTGTAGTTGGTACTATTTTATACATATTTTTATATATAAAAATGATGGGTAGTAAATTTAAATTTAAGCAACCCAGTAAATAATTCAAAAGGGACAAAAGGAAATTGAAATTTACCGACATAAAAAGTCACCTAACCTGAAAACCAGACTCTCTCTTTGAGTGAAGGAAAAAATATATTACTTTTATTAAGAAAACTATTACTCATTTTTATTACACATCCATAAGAAACCTAAATCTATAAACCAAAGTTTAATGCTTGTGTTATTAAACACTAATAGCAAATAATGAAAATTATTTGTTTAAAAATAAGCACTAAACTAAATGTAAAATTGATGATTTATTATGATTTTGTTGAGACTATCATATGATTGAAAATTCAAAAGGTTGATTTCTTATGAATCCTTGATCATAAGGAAGTTGTTGAAGTTTATTTCGATCTGACATAGAAAGTTAAGTCTATATTTATTGTTGAAAGTCTTTTGAGTTGAATAACACTAGAATTTGTTGTTGATTTGATGATGACTAAATTAAAGTTGTATAGTCGGTAATAATCATTTGGTGAAATGAATGTTTGTAATCTAGTTCAAGCATCATTGTTTATGGTTAATGTTGACATGAGATTATGAAGAAATATAGGAGTTTTGTCTTTCATGTTTGTATGAAAGTAAAGCTATTTTAGAATGTTGAAGTGTGTCATGTGAATAGCTTGTATATGTTATATGAATCTAAAGAAATTTAGAAGGTCGAAGTAGAAAATAATATCAATACTAAAATGATTGTTAGCCTATTATTCGAATTGATTGAAGGCTTTGTTGTTTGAGGTTATGAATATGATAGGCTTTCTTGATGAATATTTCATGTTGCTTGGTTGATATTTGTTGGTAAAACTAACTCCATTACAAAGATATTTATGATGATTAATTTGTTGAAATAGTTGGTTCATGGAACCATTATGTTGTATTTGAGTTTAATGGTTTGTTGATAAAAACAAAACTCAATGTTTGCAAGCTTGTTTCTAGACAGTCTTTATGGACTAATGAGATGTTTTGTTAAGTGATTCATTATTAGAAATCACTGCGAGACAAAGACTTAAGAAGATGCTAGTACTTGATGAATGCTACAATGTTGTGAATGTTCATGAGTTTCTTTGGAGTAAATCATAGACAATTTGAGGTCTATGAGAATGGCCCGATAAAGTTTATTCGATGTAAATCATAGACAATGAGTTTCATTAGGGTAAATCACATACAATGTGACACGTAGGAGAATGGCATGATTTCGTGTGATATGAGATCTTTGTGATGTCAACCCAACCCTTATTAGTATATATCACACAAACGAGATTCAATGGGTAAGTACAAGTCATAGAAGAGTTATAATCAATACTATCAAACTTGTTCATCCCTATGTTGTTGATGTAGATAATGCTTGATGCAAGTTTATGATGGTGAGATTTTAAGATTCTTTTAATAAAATTCATGGCAATTTTTGTGGCGGTGTGAGCAGTATCCACTTGATGAATTTCACCTATATACGTACGAAAGTGATGCCGCTTCCTATGACAGATTGGAATAACTCATTGGAGTGCTTATGAAAACCTGAGACTGTGTATATGGCCGATTTCACACCAAACCGCATACTTGTATAAAGTAGTCAATGACATGTCTTTTGGTTGTTCATATAACCAATAGCAAAATATGATTCATGGTGTATATGTCATCTTATTTACGTTTATATATTTCTATTTGTACTAAGTGTTAATTCAAGATGCAAGTAATCCTAGTCATTATGTGTCATTGTCTTTGTTTAATTCAAAGAGATTAGTTATTATTGTTCATAGATGTTCTTATATAAAGTTGGATCATTTAGGAAACTATTGAGAAAAGCACACAAAAGTGCTTTAAAAAAATACTCCAAATATATATAAAAATATATAAGAAGGTTGATTGGAGAAATAGATGAAACTTAGATTGAATAGATGAAACGATACTCTGAATTTCGACAGAACGGTGCACTAAACATCCGATCAAGTCATTTTTATCTTTACTTTTTAGGGTAAATAACAATGTTTAATAATAAGGAATCCAACAAAGATTTTGGTAAAGTACAGAGGATAGGACGGTGGAAAAGAAACATGAAGATAGCATAAAAAGGACAGTACTATTTGCGGATGAGATCTGAGGAGGAAGAATATGAGGTAGAATATGAGGCCTCCAATCACGCGACGCCACGTGTACAAAAGGGCCCGCTGTTTACTTTTTTTTTCTTTTTTTAAAAAAGTCCTTTTGTACACGTGGCGTCGCGTGATTGGAGGCCTCATATTCTACCTCATATTCTTCCTCTTCAGATCTCATCCGTACTATTTGGTAGCCATAGATTAGCATCAACGGTCCTCTGTTTGCCCAACGGCCCGTCCTCTACGCTGGCAACGCATTCAATCCGATGGACATTGGAGAGACATGCAGAAGCTGCTGTTTGTATATACACACATACACGCTGATAAACCATAATTAAATCGTGTGTCAGCCAGCACTAGTCAACGGTATAACTCCTGCAATTCAGCGCCCAAGCATTGATGTTCAGCTTTGACTGCACTTCAGCGGCCCTGCTTGACACACATTATATTATCGAAGAATATACCAATGTTTGCACCTCGACACCAACTTCAGCTTATACCCAAGTGCCGCACTTCAGACCACTTCAGCTAGATTCAACTCTGTACTTCGGCAAGGCTTAACCTTGCACTTCGGCAAAGCTTGGTTTGGCACTTCAGCGAAGGAACCAAGCACGACCTTACCTCGTGGGACCATCAGACAGAAGTGTAATTTAGATACAGTGACTACAGCTGGCTATTCAGCCTGTACACGCCAAGGTCACAACAGCCGGCCTATTAGTCATATCAGCCAGTCTACTGGTCACATCAGCAGACCTACGGCGTCCTAGGCTTTCTGCCCCAAGCAAACATCTCATCTGCCATCAGAGGCCAAGGGCGGGAAAAAGTTAATAAAAGCAAGCCAATACAGACGAAGAGGGGGATCCGAAATCAAAACATTGACATCCTAAAGCAAATTCGTACACTTTACTCTTCAGCTCATACTGTGAGAAATACTTAACTCACCATCTAAATTATATTCTCAGTGAGAAATGGCCCAAACTGACTTGAGCTTTGGAGGGTTTTTCCCGGGGCCAACCTCCCGGGACCTCTGATCTGTGCTTCCTTGTGCAGGATATTTTGGAAGCTATTCTAGCTACAACCTTCAATCCAGTTAACAACTCTTCAAGTTAACTGACGACGTTAATTTGAAGTCATCTTGATCCTTGGTGAAGATCCGGCTTCATCACACGCACACAATTTGAATCTAGATTTGCATTTAATGTGTACACATGAGCATTAAAGTTGCAAAATTTCGATGGAACGAAGTTTAAATTAAACTTGTGAGACTTTGAGCTTTCACATTGGAGTTATAAAGTATTACACGTACCAAAATGTAAATTTATTTTGATTTTTTAATACAATTTAGGTTCAATTCCTTATACATGCAATTTATAATGATAGATAGCCCACTTCAATGGTCAAGAATACGGGTTGGGATCTCCTCACCCCAACTTTCATCACCCCTTTGTGACCACGCGACACGTGGCACCAAGGGAGGGTGTTGAGACTAGATAAGGATGGCCCTCATGTAGCTTTACCATCCTTTGCTGCCACGTGTCGTGCGGTCACGCGTCACCGCATCCCTTTGCGGTGAGGTGATCATATCCCCAAGAATACAATATAAAACTAGGTTCCAACCAACACGTTTTGGCATTCACGAATCTCTAGGTCAACTAGAGAGGTAAGAAGTCAATAGTGTCTGCAAGTCGGCTCGAGTTTTAAACGAGCAACTCAATAAGCAATTGTGACTAAGCTACAAAGCAGTCGAGTTTAATTAAGCCTTTTCATATTCGATTTGAAGTTGAGATCTTTTCATTTATAATATAGTCAATGCCACGTTCTTTCTTGACTTTAGAATATAATAAAATAAATTAATGATTCACTAAATTGACTGAAGTAGCAGTTGATGGACATAGCTTGATGCAATTTTGGTTATGTGTCATCAAGAAATAACCTATGTGTGTTTCTAACACATGAGCATGATTACGCACATCCGACCGTCTATACTCCGTCGTAAATGGAAGCCTTTAAAGTAATATGATAATGTTGTTGTAGTATTTAAAGTTGAGAACAACTTGGAACTAGAGGTGAAACATCCTCAATGAATTTAACTGAGTAAGATTTGGCTCAATTTTGACTAGTTTTTGTTGTCTCATGAAAGCAAATCCTATTTAAAGAGTTTCAGAAAAAAGGGGTTATTGCCACTTTCATTTATGGTACATTTGCATCATTCTTGTCTTGAATTTTATTTTTACCTTGTTCTGTAAAAAATGTCAAATTATAAAAAAAATAACAATAATGGCAAGAGCCTCACCCTTTTGAAAATTTCTAGGTTCATCAAACATTATTAACGGTCCAATCAAAAGGTTTTGGAACAGTTCTTGGAGCGATTATATTGTCTTAATTTCATTTTATTATCGTAAAAAGGCTCGATAAAGTAGGAAGCATCATATGTATATGCACATCCATGTTCTTACATTCACTCAACCTAGGAATCCGGTAAACTCTTTATTCGTATGTTCCACAATGCTTTTTGGAACTCAGACGATGAAAACTCAAGATCAAAGAATAGTTTTTTTTGCTCAAAAATCCATGTTCTTAGTGGCTGAAGGTTCTAACTTTGAGGGAAGTGCGTCCAACAGCAGTTAGGATCCTTGGAATTGTGCAAAGGACATATATTTTTCTTTTTGAAATATAATGCGGTGTCATATTGAAACGGCTTATAAGACTCTCTTTTATTGAAAGGCTGGAGTTGAAGTCCAAACCGTTTGGGCCCTCAATGCTGAGAAGTGCTTACACAGCCGACTTACAACAACATCTAAACGACATCAAAAGCTATCGATATGTCCTGAAAAATATGAGAAGCAAGCAAACAATACCTCAATCTTAAAGGATAGAGAATTTGTTTCTAGTGAGACCTCAACTTTATATATATTCACGTTCAACTTGAAAGACCCAAATGAATAAACACAAAATTGGGCCTTGAAAAGCTTTGCTGGACCCTTTGGACCTAAGGTGGTATGGAAGTAAGAAGATCCGGACGGTCCATAATCTAGGACAAACAATTCATCTCATTCAAACCAAGCCAACATGCAACACGAGAATAGGGCTGTAAACGAGCCAAATGAGCCGAACATTGCGTTGTTCAAGCTCTGTTCATTTAACTTAGCGAACGAGCCGAGCTTGTTCGTTTATTTAAACGAACATATTTACTTGTTCAAGCTTGGTTCGTTTAACTCACGAACAACATTAACGAGCCGAACACCTTAAGCGAACGGTGCCACTTACCGAGCTCGAACAGAAAAAGATGTTCAAGCTCTGTTCATTAACCTTTTATCCGAGCCGAGCTCGAGCTCGAGCTCAAACAAACGAGCCGAACAACCGAACGGTTTGGTTCATTTACAGTCCTACACGAGAGATTACAAAACAATAGCTATTAAGAAGGATTAAAGAGATTGGAAGGACTGACATAAAATTACGAAGCTCTTATAAAAATTTATTCTTTGCTTGCAGTATCCACCATCTTCTCCAACTTATCCAACCACCAAAAAAGTTTCATATATCTTATAAGTTTATAGGATCGATTCAACAAATTATTTTTTAATAAAAAAAAATGATAGAGTATTGATAGGCTTTGTAATGAGAGCTAGATCTCCCTTGTAAGATCTTCAACACCTAAGTAGTACGACGAAAATTTTAGATGGACAGAAGAAGAAATCTCTTAAGTTTGAAAATTATTTAAGAACTAATTCAAGTTATCGACGTCAAATACCATAGTGAAGTGTAACAAGTGATGAAGATATAATTATGCATTGATTAATTCAGTTTTATACATTTTAAGTATTTATATATCTGTCATTCACTAATCTTTACAATCAATATAAGTCTTCTGTCTGTTTTGAAAATATTGTCCTAATTTAATTTTCAATATCGCTTAATTTATATTATGTGATAAGGCTAATCAAAACAATAATTTTACAACGAATGCAATATTATATAATGAGATGGAAAAGAGTTGGGGGTTTAAGTAGTAGCTCTTAACCTTAACGATGTAAGGGAAAATATTATGAGGCAAAGCATATATATATATATATATATATATATATATATATATATGTATATGTATATATTTGTTTATGTTCCAACCTTTTTCTATGACAAGCCGAAACTTATTCTTATTGAATTGTGTCTCCATCAAACAGATATTCGGATGATTAGTCAATGCACCACTTGTGGATACATGGTAGATGATATATTACATGCGTTACGCGATTGTCATTGGATACAAAGTGTATGTCGTCTTCTGGTGTGTCCTGGCGAATGGCAAGCATTTTTCCAATACGATGAGGCTAGCGAATGGATATTGGCTAACCCGCAAAATTTCACGGCATCATCCGACCTTGGGTATATAGTTGTGCTATGTATTTTGGGAAGACATGTGTATTATCTGGTATTAACGTAATCAATTCTAGCATGACGAGTTTGTCTATTGTCCATCACTGTATCATGTTTATAAAGATATTGTATGGAGGGCAAAAAAGCAAAAAATTGATAATCTTATATAATTACAATAATATTATAAGAGAACATATAAATACGTAGGAATAGATATTTTACTTCTATAAATTTTGCATAAATCAATGAAATAAAACTACCCACTTATAAGGGGAAAAAAAGGCAAAGTATCAAACCGTCAAATGAACTTTTCATCTGACGGTTGACATCCATAATCCTCGTACTATCGCGTGATTGGTGCGTTTGAACTTCCCCAATATTATATAAACCCCCGTACCGTCTTGCCCTTATCTCTCACCACTTATTTTCATTTGGTTTTGTGCTGTCAAATTTTCTTTGCCGCCGAAGCATTCCCATCGGTAAAGTTCAAATATTTCTTTCTTCGTGTATTGGGGAATACCAGTCAATGGCCGGTCGTGGTAAAACTCTCGGTTCTGGAGCCGCTAAGAAGGCTCAGTCACGGAGCAGCAAAGCCGGTCTGCAGTTTCCAGTCGGTCGTATTGCTCGATTTCTCAAGGCTGGAAAATATGCTGAGCGTGTCGGCGCCGGAGCTCCGGTGTACCTGTCTGCCGTTCTCGAGTATCTTGCTGCTGAGGTAAACTGGTGTCTGATTTTTGCGTCAGAAATAATCTTCTAATTTGCCCAATTTTTTTGGTTTTGGGTTCCAGTATCCAAAACTTTTCCCCTATTTAGTCGATCCTGAAAGATTGGGGCTTTGGTTGCACCTATCCTATTAATTCTCGTTTAGGCGAAATTAACTTTTGTTATATTAGGTCATTTATTAAATTTCTGTGGATTTTTAAATCTAGGGTTTCAATTTTGTGAGTTGATGTGATTGAAATTTGTGGCTATAGGTTCTGGAGCTCGCTGGAAATGCAGCAAGGGATAACAAGAAGACGAGAATTGTTCCAAGGCATATCCAGTTGGCTGTGAGAAATGACGAGGAACTGAGTAAACTGCTGGGTGATGTCACCATTGCTAACGGTGGAGTGATGCCTAACATTCACAACCTTTTGCTCCCAAAGAAGGCTGGAACCTCATCAAAACCAGCAGAAGACGATTAGAGGCGGTTCGGGGTGTTTTAGTAATTACCTTTTTGACTTGGTTTTTTCTAGCAATGTTGTCTCTCTTTTGATTTCACTAGTATTATTAGGGGTATTCAATTTTAGGGTTAAGTAGCTTCTTCTAGTGTTATAGGCCTCTTGTATTGTTACGTTCATGTGAATAGATACGAACTAAATTTCTTTTTCATGCCCCTCCTCCTCACCCCCAAGCTCTCGAGATATCAAAACGAATGTCTTAAAATAAAAAAAGCAAAAAAAAAAAAAAAAAAAATTAAAAACACGACTCTCGATTTCAACAAGTTCTTACATATTCCAAAAGCTGTGAATGATAAGATGTGTAATTTATAGCCGAACCCTTGTGACAACAAGGAGCTAGTTATGATAATACACGTTGGCTGCTAGCCCTTGTGATGTTGGAAGCTCTGCCCTTGCTGATGGGGAACTTTTATGCCAAGAGTGTTCTGATGAAAAGCATATCTACAAAAGCTCAAGCTGCTCAAAAGGATGGATGCCAAGTGCCAGTTAAGCTGTAATAAGCCATAGAACCTTAACGGGATTTTCTTCCCGGAGGCAAAAAATGTGGCTTTGCAGGGGTACTTTAGAAGGACCTTGGAAGGAGAGCATGTGACAATCTTGGTATGTTGTCTTTGGCCTGTTTAGCTCTCAATTCTTGGCAGCAGTATCCGCAGCTTTATCATATTGGTATGGCTGGAGGCCCTTAACAGGTTCAGGGGTCGAATAGAACTCCAAAATGTGTTCTTTGCATATCCATCAAGGCCTGACCAAAATGATCTTAAGAGGTCTAAATGTCGGTGGCATTTGTTGGACAAAGCGGATCGGGCAAATCCACAATCAGTGGACTGATTGAGAGATTCTATGATGCAACGAAGTGATCAATACTAGTTGATAAAAAGGACATCAGAATCTATAACTTGAGATCTTTAAGGTCCCCCACTAGTCAGTCAAGAGCCAACCCTGTTTTCTGAAACAATCTATGAGAACATCGCTTATGGGAGGAAGAATTCCAAGGAATCTGAGATTATAAAGTCTGCACCAACTTGCTAATGCACATGAGTTCATAAGGTATGAGCTATATACATTCAAGCATCTTATTCTTAACACAGCATGTGTCAAAGACTTCTGCATGTGTACACAACAAAGTAAGATACCAATTGCATAAGCGTCACTGTTTTTCTTGATTTTCAGTGGGATGAAAGACGGGTATGAGACGCAGTGCGGAGAACGTGAGGCTCAGCTATCAGGTGGTCAAAAGCAATGGATAGCATTAGCCCGTGCAATACTAAAGAATCCAAATATATTACTGCTAGATGAAGCAACAAGTGGTCTGGATAGGGTATCAGAGAACTTGGTTCAAGAAGCACTGGAAAAGATGATGGTTGGCACACCATTTATCCACAAAACAGAAAGCAAACTCCATTGCTGTTATTAAAGATGGGAAGGTTGCAAAACAAAGGATATGACACAACGAGCTTCTTTCATTAGGACGAAAAGGTGCATATTTTTCGCTTTCAAGAATGCAGGGTGGCAACTTTCCTCTCCGTATATGAGTAGAGGCAAACTAAAGTGCCCATTTGTGGATAGCTACACAAAGATGTTTCTTTATCTCAAGTTTCTAAACATTACCATTTTATGACATGAAGACGAGGGCGAGTGGGCTGAATGAGACGTTTAGAGCTTATCTTGGGATTGTTTTAGATGTTTCTTATTACCTTAGCTTTCGTCCAATTGAGGATGTAGATGGCTGCGTCCATAACCAATTTTAATTACTTATGTTTTTGGGAATACAAAATTAATGGTTTTAGACTTTATTTTATATATGTTTCCGCGTTTATTTCTCTTACGTCATTGATGATGTGTAATCGAGAGATGAGACGTCTTGTAGTCTTCTCAGTAAGCTATGACGGGTGCACCTGTTTGGATCCGCTGTCCGGGTCTGGGCGCTACATTTCCTCTCCGTATATGAGTAGAGGCAAACTAAAGTGCCCATTTGTGGATAGCTACACAAAGATGTTTCTTTATCTCAAGTTTCTAAACATTACCATTTTACGCAAAATCTCAAGTTTAGCCGAATGATGCACGGTTCCACAAACTCCGACTTCTTTGGAGAGAAATTGCATGACGGTATATTTATCATAACTTCACCCGCAACGAAATGACGGTTCGATTTTAACAGAATAAAACCGTGAATAGTAATTTATTACCTACTAGAATCGTCGAGTATGGCAATATAATATGTGAGAAAACATTAAAAGTGAACATCATGATTTGCATAGAAAACCCTATCTCTGTAGAGTGAAAAAACCATATGTATTGAAAACAACTTTCACTATTGGGAATACAAGAGATACATCATGTTTAAACCTAAACTTTAGAATTATAAGGGAATTGTAACACTTAATATTTTTTTATACTGTATTGATATAATCTTACAATTCTATATTTCTCTCTCTATTTTTTCCACTCGTTTTTCTCTAAACAATCTCTTGGATTGCTTCTCAATTTTGTGATCGTCTTATTTTTACCAAATCATGCCTGTTTATAGGCAATATATTGAAGAAAAAAAGCATGTGCTTTACTATTTATATTGTAGGTCTGTTTCTTTTGTCAAGATGGGTGTGCACTGGCTAAACAAAAACTCAACAAAAATTGTTGCCTTAATGCCTTTTCTTTTTGACGAAGCCGTCTAGACACTATCAAATTTCCTCTTCTAGACTAGGGGCATACTTCGACTCTTATTGAAAATCCATCTCAGCTCCGTTATTTCAACCATAAAAATAATACGAGAAAGCGATATATAGGAGGGTGGCTATCAACATAGAAGACATTGTTATGTATACTTGTCATGCTACCAGTAGGATGTGGTCATGCAAAAAAGGTTTCAAGTTCACCACATTTCTTGTGATAATGTATGAAGGTACATAAGAGCATACACGGGCAATAACATATGACACCTTATCTTGTCCTTATTTTCACATGGAAGACTTCTTTTTTTATATTTCATCATAGCCATATGCATCCACGTATTCAAGAATCGCATACAAGACATTACATAACCTGCATGTAACCATATCTTTGTACATATCCATATTAAAAAAGTCATTTGAACATACTGTATATATGATCCAAGTTTGTAGATAAACATAGATCGATCCATTTGAAATAAGTCCAACGATACTGCAGGTGTACTATTCCGGAGTTTCTCCGGTTACAAGTTCTATGCATTAGCCCCTTTTAGAATTTCTATGCAATAATTTTGTTCACGGACATCCTCGATCAAAGATATTATATAATGAAATTACAAGTAATACGGCATAAATTAAACGGAATGTCAGACGTTCCGATGCATTAACCTTCCGCATTTGCACATGATTGCACAAGGTCTAGAGAGGGGTTAGATCGCTTCGCAATCTGATCTATATATCTTTACCTTACACTTTGTGCAAGAGGCTGTTTCTGCGGCTTGAACCTGTGAACTCAAGGTCATGAAACAGTAACTTTACCAGTTACTCCAATGTCCTTCCTCAACCGACTAAATACTTGTCCAAATGCAAATTGATTGAGGTATGTTATTAGGATACACTTCCAATTTTAAATTAGAGTTGTAAATTTCATTAGTTTACCCAAGTTTTATGCTTGCTTTTCCCCCCATAATTATATGTTTGTGTGCCTATATATATATAATGTGTCTCTTTTTATGTAGGAGAACCTTTATCCAAAAAAAAATTTGATATTCTTGTTCATTCACATGTGGTCTGACACGTGTGAGTTACTCTTTAGCTATTTTGGCTTAGTGCTTTAGCGGGATACACAGTTTGACGTTTCATGCTTCTCTGGCTGCCGTGTCTTCCATCCCCCGAATCCCCGCCCGACTCAACCCCGATTTCGGATCAGGTATCAAATTTTCCCGAAATTTGTTCCTTTCTTTTTGCTTCCGTTTGCTTGGATCTGTCAATTGTGATGAAGATTGGGCCTTTTCTTATTCATGTATCATGTTTGTCGCTGATCTAGAGATGTGATGGCAAAGGGTCTTGATGATCTTTTTTCTGTATGAATGATATTCTTTCCGCCTGTACAGGGATGTTTAAATTCTTGTATTTGGGTGAAACTGGCACCTTTTTTATCAGCTTGTTTGGATAAATTTGTTCAATTTTCCTCGGATTATCGATGTTCCCCTATTTTCCTTTCTCTCCTTGTCGATCGATTCTGGTGTATGTTGGCCTTTTTCATTTGACAACACGTGTATGTGCTGCCGAAAGTCTGAAGCTTTTAACATCTACAACTTGGATTCCTTCGTGTTTCTTTTCCCTGTCTCTCTCTTTAGGGTTATTATTATCCTTTTTATCCTTTTCTTCTTTGGAGTGTAGGGTTTTTTTTTTTTTTTTTTTTTTTGGGGGGGGGGGGGGGAGGCAGGTTGCGCAGAGATTGTGTTGGTACATAAGGCCTTGGTATTATTCTGGGGTACAGGCTTGCGTTCAGGGAACTTGGGGCTTGGTTGTGCTTTTGAGTTTCAATTTTGGCAAAGGGCGTTCTTTGCGACACCAGATATTATGAGTTTGATTTCTGAGAGTATCGACACTTGCACAGATGGTCAAGGATTTCTTTTCAAAAATGTAATATTAAAACTTTTTAGATGAATTTTAATATTAAACTTTCTATATTAGTTGTAGTAGTTTCCTCTGGAATTTTTCTGAATCAAGAGATTTGTGGTTTTGGTGGTGTAACTGCTACAAAAGAATTTCAATGCCGAGCCTGATGATTACACCCTTTTGGGCTCTCCCCCACCCTCCACCAGTCCCCTCTTCCCCCTTTTTTTTTTTTTTTTTTTTTTTTTGTGTTTTCCATAGTACCAGGTGTATTGCAATATTCTAGACTGTTAGGTAATATATCTATTAGTGATTCTTCTGCACTTGTGATTTTATGAATATTGTGACATCTCTTTTGGTTGGCATCTATTTTAAATACGATATATTATGATATCTCTTTTGGTTTCTGTCTCTTCTTTAAAATTCTCTTCCGATGTTTCTGTACATTGTTCAATAATTCAGGCCTGAGCGTTTAACCCGCGACACATAATATTCTGTTGGTTGAATATCCATCAGTCGGAGAAGTTTCATGTCTGAACTCAATCTCCAGACTCCCTCTGCTTTTGGTACAAGTTTCTTTTTTCGCATGTCCCAAGTTTTTCCAAGTTCTAGTTTGTTCACATTTTCTGCTGCTTATTCAGTCTGATGCATCACTTATGTTGGAGATCAAATCACTTCTGTGCACAATGACTAGAATGTAACATGAGTATAGGTTCATCTTTCATATCTTCTCTCTATAGAATTTCACAGTGTATAAGATGGTGAAACAGGTGGTGGTTTTGTTACAAGTTCTGCGTAGGGAGTTACTACTAGCTTGTTAAGTGTCTTTCATGTGTTTATGTTATCTATCTGAACGGTATATGCAGCATCTAGATATTTATCTGTGTTTTCATATGTAGACCCCTTCGCCGAGGCTAATGCTGATAACTCTGGTGCTGGATCCAAGGATTATGTGCATATTCGCACACAACAACGTAATGGCAGGAAAAGCCTAACAACTGTGCAAGGTTTGAAGAAAGAGTATAGCTATAACAAAATACTGAAGGACTTGAAGAAAGAATTCTGCTGCAATGGTACTGTTGTCCAGGACACTGAACTAGGACAGGTGTGTATTCTCTCGGGACTTTTTTTGTTCTCTCTTTGTCAATGATTGGTATTTTGGCGGTCTAAAAAGATAACTTCTTTTTCCCCTCATCTAAGGTCATTCAACTCCAAGGTGACCAGAGGAAGAACGTCTCTAATTTTCTTGTTCAGGTGCTGTTTTTGGCTTCTTCCTTATTGCTGGCTATGATTGTATCTCCTCGTGTGGCTTTTATTTGGATTTTCGCTTCTTGGTGTTTTCCTTTTAAAGGTGTTGGATGAGCTAAAATTGATATGTTATCTAGATTACCCATGTGAAGTGCTGCTGCTATACTAGATCCATCTTTCGAATAATTTAAGACATCAAACTGGATCCTTAAATGCATTTGTGAGGCTTTCATGTCGTAGCTGATATAACTACACCTTTGTTGTTTAACTTTGTTGTTTAACCTAGTGCAAAGCATGATTATAGTTCTATCTACCGTTTGAATCGATTAGATGATGGAGATACGTAGCCTGTAATCTTTTATGAAATCATGTGGTGAAGTTTCCAAGTATGCTGACTAAGCACTATTTAAAGAGCAGGCTGGGATAGTGAAGAAAGAACACATCAAAATTCATGGTTTTTGAGTTCGATTGCTGAACTGTGGTGTCAAGTGCCAGCCATCTGCTGTCGCCGGCAGGCAGTCATCTTCCTCTAAAGCAGTCTCAGTTTATATGTGGGTGTAACCAAAAGCTTCTACAAGCTATATGATACTATAATATAAGCACTGTTCGCGGTTAAGTCTTTTTCTTCTCTTGATGTGGGTTTATGTTATGGGTTATATTATGTCCTTAAAGTTTACAGAGAACAGTTGTTTCCATAACATGAATATGTGCTTTTCTCATTTGTGTTGGAGATTCTTCTTGCTTCTTTTTTCTCCCCCTGTTATACTTCCATGGTTTTGACTTCTCAATTCCCAAAGCTTCAGAAATGTTGCTTGAATGCATTAAGATAGATGAGGTTACCCAAAAGAAAAACACCCCTGGAAAACCCAAAAGAAAAAAAAAGGGACAGGCGTGGCACGAAATGGCTCTCAGCAAAACAACTTGCATGGCATACAGCAATTAGTCGCGGAAGCCGCCATGACTGGCATGACAAGTTTATTTCTCAAATTTTCTCAAATTTAAGGTTCCAACTACAGCAATAAAAGTTTATTTAATCTTTTAATTGTATTTTGGAAAATGTTTGTTTATATCAAGATCTGAAATTACTCAAGATTACAAGGGAGATTTATATTACTGGTGACACAACGCCAATAAATGTTTTTATCACGTCAATTTTTGGCCAATCGATCGGTTAAGATAGAAATGTAAAAAGAATGTTTTATAGCACGAAAATCAGAATCCTTGTCGAGGTTTCTGTCTTTGTCGAGGTTTCTGTCTATGTTGGGGTATGAGGTCGGATGTACGTAATTATGTGTGTTTGTTTTTCGATGAAACATAATGAAAATTACGTCAAGATGTGTCGATTAACTATATCGTTGATGGTCCAATTTGCCTCGTGTCATGCATTGGTAAACTAATTATTGTGTTTCAGAGTCATCTATCAGTCGTTCTAATGTGTAGTTTTTAATCATTAAGACATATACACACATATATAGTAGTTATGATTTGATTATTTTTTTTAAAGTTTGTGACAATTGATAGATAAAAATATCTTTCAAAGTATTGAGGACAAATTCAACCATGATCATGGTTCGACTGCTGCTGTCAATATGGTATAATCGCTATTCGCATCCCTAAATTTTTTTATTTTGCATAATATTCAGGATCTACAACAACAATCATATCCAGTAATATTCAGGATCTAATCGTTTGAAAGCCTATATAGTGTTGAATGTTCAGATTTATGTTCAAGATCATTGCTAAAGCAACAGAGTTGAATTGACGAGACAAGACTGCATTCCCGCCATAAACAGTTAGCATGGTGAGGAAAGATTTGCTGTTTTAAGAGTCAAAGAGAAAAGAGCCGCTAAAAATTTAAAAGTGCCCTCCTTATAAATCGCAAGAACCAGAGGAGGAGAATGTATTGAATCCCTCTTGACAGTGTTTCTTCCATTCAATAATCCATAATTTTCTGGTATCATAAATGGTTTTCTCCTCTGGTCTCCATTTTTCCTTTTTCCTTGTCACCAAGCCGTGTGTTCTCACCCGGCATTAGCCGGTGATCTATCAAACATCTTGAAAGATTTAATGTTAAAGATCTTAATAAAAAGCACAAGCATGAGAATACCTTGGAAATTGTTCTCATGCATTGTGCTTGTCTTAGTTTCTCATAATCTTGGGACATGTAATGCCCAAGATGATGAAGTGGAGGCCTCACCACCTCCTCCTGATCAAGAAAACTGCAATGGGATATTCATAACATACAATTTTAATGGACGAGAAAAGATATATCCACACGTGAAGAACGCCTCGGCGCAAGCATGGTCTTTTCAGTCCATGTTAACATTGGTGAACCAGGGGGCTTCTGTGCTGAAAGCATGGCAGGCATATGTGGGATTTCAGTACAATGAGCTATTGGTTTCGGTTGATGGGGCTGTTGTGGTTGATGGGGATGGCAGCTTTCCTTATAGAGTAGGGAAGAATGGGACCATTTTCGCAGGGTATGCAATGGCGGATCTTGAGACCGCCATTGATACAGCTGGGGACTACACGCAGATGCAAGCGCAAGTTGGGATCAAGGGAACGATGTTCGGCTTGCATAAGGGAGATCCTATGCCTAAGACCATTAAACTGGCAAATGAAGGCTACAAGTGTCCTGCACCAAAGAGACATGGTACACTACACCCCCTTTCTCAGCTTCTTATATTCCATGTATTGTTGTCAATATAGGGCAGTAGAATTCTGTTCATGAGTATCACCATTGAGCTTTTGGTATGCAATGCATATGAAGGTACAAACAATTCTTGGGACCTCAAGATAAGACTTAGCATATATGCATGATAAATAAAATGGTAGATGTCAGAAATTGTAATGGTCAATAGATTCATAGTAAAACACAGAATATTAAGTACATCAAAACATTAAGTTGCAATTATTTTGTAGAGATGTATTTAGCTGAAAGGTTTCATGAGTATTGAGATACAAAGTACAACAGCATACATGTATGCTTTCTTGTTGAATAATTTCATTAGATATCATGCATAAGACTGTAGCCTCAATGATAAACCAACATTAGATGAATTAGTGATTGATCATTGGAACGAGAATAAAATCTTTTGCTGGCCATCTGTTCTTTCCATTGGTGTTTCTGAGAAGATCAAATTGAGTTTCTCATAACAATTTGTTGTCTGATCTGATGAAATTATTATGCAGGATCCTACATGGGCGTATGCTGCCAGAAGGATCCAAAGTACAAAAGCAACATCACCACTAAATTCTTACCCCGTAGATATGGTGATCTTTCCCTTGTATATGATGTCCTCGCAGCTTATGATAACAAGTATCAAGCCCAAGTCACCATTGATAACCTCAACCCGCTTGGCCGTCTTGACCATTGGAACTTGACTTGGGAATGGATGAGAAATGAGTTCATCAATACAATGAGAGGAGCTTACACCCATAAAAAAGATCCTTCAGGATGTATTTATGGCCCCCAAGGCCAATACTATCAGGGTCTTGATTTCTCTAACGTGATGAACTGCGACAAAAATCCAGTCATATCTGATTTACCTCCTGAGAAGAAAGATGACGACAAGGTTGGAAAGTTGCCATATTGTTGCAGAAATGGAACCCTTTTGCCAAAGACAATGAATGAAAGTGAAGCCAGGTCGATTTTCCAGTTGGAAGTCATGAAGATGCCACCTGATTTGAATAGAACTGCACTTAATCCACCTCAGAATTGGAGAATCAAGGGGCTGGTCAATCCCCACTATCAATGTGGCCCTCCAATCAGGATTGATCCAAGTCAGTTCCCTGATCCTAGTGGACTTGCTGCAACAACATTTGCTATTGCCAGTTGGCAAGTAACTTGCAACATTACGAAGCCGAAACCTAAGGACACCAAATGCTGTGTTTCCTACTCTGCCTACTATGCTGCTTCAGTTGTTCCCTGCAGTACTTGTGCGTGTGGTTGCGAAAAGAATGCACATTGCGACGCAAATGCTCAGGCTTTGCCTCTACCACCAGAAGCACTACTTGTTCCTTATGAGAACCGAACAGAGAAAGCAAGAGCTTGGGCTCATTTGTATGGGCGTGGAGACAAACTCCCCAAAAAATGGCCTTGCCCTGACAACTGTGGTGTGAGCATCAATTGGCATGTAGATACAGACTACAAAACTGGATGGACAGCAAGGATCACACTTTTCAATTGGGATGGCTTCCCGTTTGAAGATTGGTTCACCGCTGTTCAGATGAAGAAAGCTTTCCCTGGTTTTCAAAAAGCTTACTCTTTTAATGGAACAGCATACAAACAATTAAACAATACCATCTTCATGCAAGGTTTGCCAGGGTTGAATTATTTGATGGGAATAGTCAATGGAACTCATCCTGACAAGGATCCAAGAGTGCCCGGAAAGCAACAATCTGTGATCTCTTTCTTGAAGAAAGATACACCAAATATTAATGTAGCTGCAGGTGATGGATACCCTACAAAAGTGATCTTCAATGGGGAAGAGTGTGCATTACCAACAAAATTCCCTGAAAGAACAGGCTCGGCGATTCGATCTGCTGCTGGTGGCTTGTTACCAGCTGTTTTGGCTGCATTGTTGACATTCTTGATATTGGCAGATCGAATGTATTGAAAAGGCTTTAGAGTTCCATTCCACATCAATTCTTGATATAAACTATAGGGTGACTGCTTTTATAGCAAACGTTTTGTCGGACAAAGAACTTCATGCTTTATTGCTTAATTTGACAAAAAGAAATAATGTTTTCTCCCCCATAATCTGAGGCAAAATGGCATTTGTGTGGAGACTTCATTATCAACAAGCAGATAAAGATGAGAGATTATGATTACAGTTTCAAGATTGACAAATTTACTCATCAAGCTGCTCTGTTGTTGATATAAACAGCTCATTACACTTTTTCATTGATGTACTTAAGCATGCAGTTGGTTTTTACATTATTTGTTTATAATGTAAATAAACAAATGAAGTCAAGGACACACTCTTTTTTGACTTTGGAATATTATGATGGAATAAAACAAAATGACTCACTAAATTGGATGCGCTTCTTATATTAAGAAGTGACAGTTGATCGACAAGACACAGTTTTTATTATGGGTCATCGGGAAACAACCTCTGTGTGTTTCTAACACATGGCTATTGTTGTGTACATCCAACCCCTCATACCCTGCAATAGGCGAGAGTATTTAAGACAATGGGATTGGCCATAAACTGGCAGGCATGATTAACAGCATAGCGGAAGTCTGGTCGAGGGGCGAGAGTATTTAAGACAATAAGGTAATGTTGTTTATAAGTACTTTTTTCTGCTGACCTCAAAGTTCATAAGTAGTTGCAATAGAGAAAAACCGCGGAAGATGGACTATGCATGTAGTCTTTGCTTATCCAGTTAAGTATATTGGTTTAATTTTATTTGTTCCACTGACTTTGAAATATGATGTAATAAAGTAAAATGACTCACTAAATTGATTGTGTTTCTTATATTGTAAAGTATCAGTTGATCGACATAGTTTGACACAATTTTCATTATGAGATATCGGAAAACAACCTTCCTGTGTTTCTAACGCATGAGTATGATTACATACATTCAACTCCATACTCTGCCATATACAAGAGCTCTAAGTCAAAGGAGTAATGTTGTTATCGTCGTCTTGGTTAAATCTTATTCTTAATTTGTTTGTTCATTCTTTTATTACAGTGTGTCAATGAGGGATACAAGAAGGGATATCCTTTGCCCTATTATTTTTGGAATGACACAAAACTTCAGACAGAAGGATATGCAATAGGGGATGAGATGTTCTTCCTTGTTCCTTCTTCCAAATATCTCTCTCCTATTCCGTCTTTTTAATACTTATCTCCATCAATGATCATCAATGTCTATGCATAATACCATAAAAAAGAATATGTATTTGGGCTTATTGTTAAATACTAATAAGTTAGCCGCAAAAAGCATTTGATTTATCAAAACCAAAACTGCTAAATTTGTTCAAACTACTGAGTTGACAATAGAAAAGGGCAATGCTACTTAGCTTGCTTCTTTCTACATGCTTTAAGTATTCAAACTTGAAACTGCTTTTAAAAAGTAACAACTTCAGTTACAATAACAAAGCTTCAGAATCAATATAGCATAAAACTCTTCTGGGCATCTATTTGAATACAAGTCAACAACATCATTACCCCATTGCCTTAGAGGCTCCCGCCTATACCGGAGTATGGAAGGTCAGATATACGCAACCACCCATGTGTTAGAAACAGACAGAGGTTGTTTTCCCATGAACCATAATGAAAATGGCGTCAAGCACTTCACAATGTAAGAAGCGCAGCCAATTTGGTGAGTCATTTTGCTTTATTCCATCATATTCCAAAGTCAAGATACATTGTGATCTTAACTCCACTGGAAATGGAAACGTATTTGAATATAAGTCTCAAGAACAAATGTCAAGAAAAGAAGAAGAAAACAGAATCCTACTTGCATTTATGTCATCTGTAATATAAGGTACAAACTTCTGCACCTCTTAGGCAGCAGTCTTCAAAGAATTGTCTGTCATATAAAGAATCCGTGCACCCTCGAGAAAGAGATAAGTAATTTCCAAAAGTTTGGGATTTCTAAGAGTTTCGTTACATTACAACAATCTCGTGTATCCACTTACAACCAAGTGGTATGGTGCAAATAATCTTTGAGTATCAGGATGTTTGGGGGTGCCACTTTTCTTGCTTCTGATGGAGAAAATCCTTGGAAGACAATGTACACTTTTATTGATTTTTAGCTGCTTACGATGAATACAGGACCACATGATGACACATATAACATTCTGATGCCCGGGTGTCAAGTCTTCTTAGCCTGTCACATAAACAAATGAGCAAAAGAAACATAAAATTCAGACCTCTGAAACAAACATACAACAACAACATTACCCTATTGCCTTAGAGGCTCCTGCCTATGGCGGGGTACGGGAGGTCGGATGTACGCAACCATACACATGTGTTAGAAACACATGGAGGTTGTTTCTAATGACCCTACTTCACAAAAATAATAGAAGGAAAAACATTGATATTACTGTACAACAGTTTGCTGCTTACCTTCTTTAAGTATTTCTTGTGAAGTTTCATTGCACCAATGCACGCTTTCTTGGCGTCTAAATTTCCCGTCATGTCATTCAAAATCTACAGGTTCAAACAGAGAAGAAAAGAAATAAACATCATTTTTAAGTAAGCACTGATCATTTTCAGATCTTTTTCCTTTCCATTTTTATCCATTTCACTAAATTGGACATGACCAAGGACATAACCGTGACAGCATGAAGATGATACTCCCTTTCGTCCAAAATATACTGTCAGAGTTGACTTTTCATCTTAATGTAAAATTTTACACTAGGTTGAAAAGCCAACTATGACGATACTTTTGAGACAGAGGGAATAATACTAACCTTAACAACATCATCTAGTCCTCGAGCTTCTGTCAATAACTCTGAGCTTTTATCTTTAAGAACACTGGCTACAAGGAATACAGAGATTGGGAGAGGCGCTTCTGCATTATTTCCACCATTCTTCTTGCTATCTCGTTCATACTTTCCAAACTGCCGTGTCGGCTTTGCTTTTCCTTTGGATCCCTCAGACGATTTATCACTATGATCCGGGTCCTCGTACATAGAGTATAGGTCTGGATGATACTCTAGGGCCCACATCATCTACAGAAAAGTAAACTGTAGTTGAAAAAGACAAGAAAATATCATGTTGATACAATAGCATAAAATGGGCCAACAAGATTCTTTTTTTCTAGTCCTCCCTAAGGAGTACTGAGAAAATGCAAGTCATCAAAACCAGAATATGGGCAGAAAATCATAACTTTGGCATTCTAAAGAGAAAAGTGTCAATTCAATCCTTTGCCAGTTTTCTGCAATAAACTTAGTTATCTGAAACAGACTTGAAAAATGTATACTAACAATAAGAATCGAGAGAAGCAGAAAAACATACCTCCCACAGGTATAATGAATCACAAAAGGAGAATTCTCTACGGAACAAAACCATTAGCATGCGGAAAGCAAACAGATAATCGCCTCCACCCAAGGTTTCTGTATCAAGGGTAACGAGAAAATATAATCAGGCGTTCAAATATTACTATAAGATACATGTAAAAGGCTAAACAGAGCCAGGATGACTAATATCAATGGAGAATGGTTGCAACATATAAATCCCAAACTGAAGAGTATCTCAACAGTAAATATGAAAAAAGCGAATCCACAATGATTTTCAGAACTATCGTCACAGAGAGGATCAAGGGAGGAATTTCCATCCGCCCTATCCATGTATTGCGCTATGCTAAATGCTAGTTAAGAAGCTTGAGCTTCGTCTGCGGATTTCTTCACTCAAATGTCAAGTCTGCCTCAAGACATGCAAAGCTTATTTTGCATCACGCCAATGCCCAAGAAATTGTAAAGCTTTTACTAATAGATGCTGGGAATGAACAAAGGATTCATCACTTTGTAGTAAGAACGACACCAGGATCCGTGCAGTTTAAAACATAGGTAGTAGTTTCACCCGAAGATAGAACGAGGGAGGGAGGAGGGAAGCAACAAAATTAAAGACTATTATAAAAAGACAAAAAAAAAAAGGAGGAAAGCACAAATTGATAAGCAAGAGGAATACCTATGTGCTGATGAAGTTTTGGATCAATAACTTGAGTAACCGAAGCAAGATTACTAAGCTGTGCCTCAACTCCAACAGAGCTCTCAGTGCATCTGAAATTTCCTCGCTTTAAAATTACAAGGACAAGAAATACAATAAGAACGTGTTCATTTTCCGGGAACTAAGTACCAGAAGAGCAATAAACTGAAAACATTATATAGACAGATCAGATAATAGATTATAATGCACCACAAGGAATAGGATACTCTGCAGCACGCATCTCTTAATACAACAACCTGGTAAACCAGGCTTTACTTCTTCGTAAATCTCTGCAAAAATGCTTCGTTTCAGAATAAAAGGGATTGCTCCATGGGACATAAATTCAAGTAATTAGGCAGATGACACCATCTTCAATTTGATACAGTTGAACAGTTCTCTTCAACTCAGCATTTTGAAAATCTTAACCAGTAATGTTTTAGAGAGAGAATATTCCCCGTAAACCTAGCAATATGATGTCTTCCATGAGTATGAGCAAACAACATAAACCTACTACAGCAGTATGATGTCATCATTCAAGTCATTTGTTTCTCCACCATTATGAAGAGTTCAGGCTAAAGGAGTCATACTCATTCAATCATGTCAAGAGAAGTGAAGCATTACAATGCAACAGAGCTCGTTTGTACCGATAAATATAGGAGAGAAGAAATTACCAATCGCCGCATTAGACGTTCAAAGCACCAAAATGAATCTGCTTCATCATCCAGAAGAATTATCATCGGAGAGCAAAGATCACTCATTCCTGTTCAGCAGGTCTTAAAGTGTCATTGTTTAGAGGCTCCTCAATGACTCATAGACAGATACACTTTAATGACTTGTCACCATGAGAGAATTAGTACAATTTCTACACATCCCAGTCGGTCAGGGTCAGGGATATTTGAGTATACCAGAAAAATTTTCTGATGTTTCGTATGGGCAAAAAAGGGGCCATAGTGCTATGACAGCATCACAGAAAGCATATAGCTCAAGTCAGTCGAACAAATATCACTTATCTGAACAGTTAACCAATAGAAGAAGGGGGAGAGAAGAGGAAGATAATTAAAATGAGAACATGACAACTTAGATTCTAAGATTTCATCCCTTACCTTGGCAGTAGCCAACATCCATATCAAACCACGCATATACAGCAAGGATGTCCCAGAGTTTGGCTAGATTTTCTTTCTTCTCATAAAAAACCAGGGTCCTATCCGTGCGAATGACATCCAGACCTACATGATATTTTTTGTGTCAGGATTATAAATCAAGATGTAGTGGGGAGATATTAACATTTTTGAAACACAGCAAAGATATTCAAAGAAGTGTATACTTACAACAGGTTCCTGTCGAATATCACAAATCATGCCAGGAGAGCTAATCAAGTGAGAGAGAGAGAGAGAGAGAGAGAGAGAGAGAGAGAGAGAGAGAGAGAGAGAGTCTCAGGATTGAGAATTTTCTAAACATGCAGATGTAGCTAGGAAGATATTAACCTATTTGATGTAGTGTAAGTTTCCACTGGATAACTTTCTTGTCGCGGGAATTGTGACCAAGAGCACCTGGCAAACACAAGACAATGATTTGATCAGATCATTACAATTTCCATTCAGGACTATATATGCTTCAAAGTTCAACTTCAAAGGATTCAGCACTACCATTTCCTTGATTTAGCAAAGCTGGATCCAGATCCATCTGCTGAAGTACTATAGGATCCGTAATAGGCTCACCATCTTCAGTAACTACAGGAGCAGTAATGAATTTACCACTTCCAATCAACCGGAACATTTGGCGGCATTCTTCTTTCAGTTGAGCATATTGTACTCTGGCAGCATATACCAAAAGATGTTAGCAAAGCTTAATGGTTATGGTGCAACTTAACATTCAGTGAAAGAGTTCCCTTAAAAATGAGGGAGTAAAATCTCGAGTCTTCTGGGCAAACCAAAACCCAAGCTTGCTTCGTGCACAATTGCTAGGCCTTAAATAGGCAACATGGAATTGCACCAAAATAAAGAAAGCTGCTTGCATAAGTATTGTGTCACTCGTCTAGGATAATTCTACATGGACAAAAAGATAAAGTGTTGGCCAAAATTAAGTCAATCGTTTTTCACATAGGAAACAACTTGTTGGCGAAATTTTCAAGTAGTTCCAAACAATGCCATATGGTATAGGAACAAATCTAGATTCATGTCTAATATATATGATCCAACGCACATGTGTTATATTGACATATCTAGGTCCTCCACAATAAGAAAAGCAGAGATTATGTTAGAGAGAAGTAGAAGACAAACTACCTCCGCCGTTGCCTTATTTGCTCTCGTTCGTCAAATGTGCTCTGAGGATCATAACAACCCAGAAGGAATTCCCAAACTTCACCTCTAATTGAAGGATGGATTCCCTGTTTAGCAACAAATACATGTCATTCTCAAGGTCAGCTCCAGGAAATAAAGAAACAACAGTAATGCAAGACAACCATGATTTCCGTGTGGTTGGAGTTGGGCACAGAAAAATTGAAAAAATAAAATACATGAAAATAAAGCAAAATTTTGAGAAACAAAAAAGGCAGTCATATACACTTTTATAAAAATAATAATTATAAGCAATTTAATAACCAAGCCTAAAGCAACAATCTTGATTGAAGCCACGTACATTTCATATCAAAATCTAGAAGCTTCGCAAGAAAATGGAAGAACAAATTGCAGAAGAGAAGGGGGAAGCAAAGCGTCTCATACATATCAGAGAATCTTTCACCTCAGATTAGAAGACATAAGAAATATCCCAACTCCAGAGAGATTCCATGAAACAAGAGAGTGCTACATGATAAATATCATTTGGACCTGTACCCGGATTACCTTTACCACACATATCAAAATATTACAGCGATAAAGTATGGTTCTCAGTGAATTTACACTGACAATATGAAATTGGGAGTAACCAGTTAAAAAGTTAACACCACTTTTTATGACAATGAGAGATATAACTTCCAGTAAAACATGCTTATACTAGAACTACAAATTTTAAAGATAACAGGCAGTCTTTGTAGTGTAAGAAACTCACCCCACGATGAATGCGGCCAAGAGTTTTTCCTATATCAAGATAACCTTCAGGAGTAAACGCGGCATGCCATTTCCGTGCACTTAATGTTTTTCCAGCCTGCATTTAAAATAAGTAGACATATTTCAGAGAGCAAACATATGACAATAAGTGATTATGATAATAGACTAATAGAATATGAGATAAAAGTTTGTGGTTAAAAAAGAGACTTAACTTAATTATGGAGACTAATAACCTTAACATGGATATATACTATTAGAAACTCATCTTTCATATTTGAGTTCATCATAACTTCTAGAGTTTAGCTTTTGAAGATACCGCAGTAAGAATAATTCTCTCCTTATACTCAAAATTCTAATCCAGTCCCATGAATGGATGTTACAGAAAGACTGATGACAACGACACAATAAAGATGGTTAAATCTTTCATTGATTAAAACAAGAAAATGTTCTATGATGTTTTACTTTTTTATGATGTTGAAGATGTTGCCAATATTATGAGTGTCGATGGCCTCAAATTGCAATAATATGCTATTCTTTTTGTTGATACTATGTTTGAAGGCCCAGGGGTATGAATACCATGATAAGCTTGTACTTCAGGAAGGGGACTTCGCCAAAAATTGACAGCTCATACAGGTGAATAAGTGCTCAAGATATCTGGTAGCTGATTCGTGTATGCATCTAATATTAATCCTGTAATCCAACAACTATCTATTATTGCTCCATATGTCGTTTCCCATATCATTTGTTAAACCGAGTCCACCTTCCAACCAATTTCAACAGCAATGCCGTCAATGGCAACAAAGAAGGGATTCTGCCACCTGTAGAACAACGTATTCCCACATAATACTTCAAGTTTGTATGCATGATACTTCAGCGTCCCTTTTCGAAGAATTAATACCTTGAAAGAGTTCATGAGCAAAAGATTTAATGAAACTATCAAACCTGACTCCTATTTTTGCTTAGCTTTTCACTCTCGCATGTCCAACCAGGCATTGGAATAGGATGACGCACTAACACAATAACATAAAGTAAAACATATGTGAACATGAAAACTGCATGTTTCAATCATTTCCTGTAGAACTCAGTCTCGAAAAATCTTGGCCATTAACAACCTTCCGCAAAGTACCAAAAAGATTGACTACCTGGTAAGGCACTTATGAGATTGATGAAAATCGAATTCCGCCGATCTCTGGGATCTGACTAGATTATGAACAATTACGAACCATATGTTCGGATGCAGTCATAAAGAACTACAGATATATGAAGAAGTAACATACATACACACACATACATACGTATGTTTGGGTATTGTAGATTGTAGATGTACTCTTGGCTTTTACATCTCAAAAATAAATGATTCTCCGTTTAACAGAGTGGTTGACACTTGGAACATTACAACCATAGAATGAAGCCATTATTACAGAATTCAACTACAGAAATAAACAAAACTATATCTCTGGCAAAGGACATTGAAACCGAGAGATTATATAAATGGCTGTGACGACATCAAGAAGACAATCCAGGATTAGACCGTGCATTGAAAGGCAAAAGGACTTGATTTTGCAGGAATTGATGAAGAATGTGGAGAGAGAAACAAAGCTGAGAGGAACCAAACCTTGATGCGAAACTTTGACTTTGGTACATCAGTGCATTCTGGGCGAACCTCATAAAACGAATCAGCTGGAGCACCGGGGTCTCTCCACATTTTCATGTATCAGTCGTTAGATAAAAAGCTTAGGCCTTCAAAAATATGAATCCTTTCCTCAAAAATATCCAAAAGACCAGCAGCCTTTGAGCTAAAGCTGATAAATTTTCACATTAACAAGAAAAGGGGCCCACAAAATCAAGCCCCTTTCTCCTCTTAGCCCAGAACAAGAAATGTCGTATCACTCTTCTTATTGAAATTGTCTCTTAAAAATGTAATATTTTCGTTTCCTCTGTTTCAAGATTCAGACGAGGTGGATGTGGTGGTGGTGGCAGGGCCTAAAGGTAGTTAAGGTTGCTGGGTTTGTTGAACTTTTTGTACTTCTCTTCAACAAAAAGACCCCCCCACAACCAAACTCTACCACCACAGATGAATACAGAAATGGCCGTTTAATGCGTTAAGACTGATGTTAATCCTTCTCTTTCTCTCTGTATAAGCACCGGTGTGTGTGTATACATGTATATATATATATCTTATTTGTGAGGATGAGAAGCGTGGGATGAGGGAAGTTGAAGACCAATCGCCTTTATTAGCGGAAGGCTGAAATAAAACGTTCAATTTACCTGCCCTTCGAAGCGAGTAAAATCAGAAAAATGTTGGACTGGTCAATGATTTCGAGAGGAGTAGAGTCAACTGTTCGATGACTTAAATTTTTTATCCATATAGATAGAAGTGCCCTTGCAGGACCCTGGACCCCCACTTTAGTCCAAATGGGTTCACACTTTTTGACCATGAAATTGTTTTGATGACTCAACAATTTTTTCTATAAAATATTGTCTGTCGTATTAATAAAATTTTTCTTCTAATTTAGAAATGAATACACACACAATCAATTTAGGTAAACAAGATCGACGTGGACCACACTGTAGTGTCGTGCTTCCTACCGTGTACCTGGCGAACATCCATTTCCTATTAGTCCGATCGTCTCCCGGCGTCAAGAGAATTCGCCATGGCTGCCACCGCTTTGCTCAGAGTCATTAGAAAGAATTCAGCTTCTTCCCGGCTGCCTTCTGCCTGTCGTCTAGTAAGCCCACTCTCTTCTTGTTATGTACATCATATTTCAGTGGACTGATCTATAATTCAATTAGCATTCGGGGCCTTGGCCTATTTTAGTCATCGAAGACTAATAAGTTCAGTAAAAAAATCAATGTCTTTTTGCGCACCCATTATCATATTTATGCAAAAGCAAAAGCTTCATCGTGGATCCCACCTTCATTTTGACGGCACTTTTTTCTTTTCTATGTACTTTCTTGGAGTTTTCACCAGTATGATTCACCCTTGAACTGAAGTTTGAAGATGGCTATGAAATTTGGGTTCAGGGATGAAGTGGTGGAAATGCACAATAGGAAAAAGAGAAATGATTTGCGACGGTAGCTTTTCCAACTTTAATATATCAGCCAGCGTGTCTATTTCGAATTTGTAGTTTTGTGTGTGAATTTTTAGCCGCGAAAATTGTAGGCAAGGGATTGAAAGTGCTATTGAGCTTAGCTAATTCTTTAGAGGATCTGTCAAGTGCGGACGAAATGTTGTGATGCCTAACAGTTTAGTAGGTTCTCTTTTGTGGTTAGTGTATTGTAACTTGCAATCAGATAAATACGTATTTTCTTCTTTCTAGAACTTGTGTAATCTATATCAGACTATCTCCACTTCTGCACCACTTCCTGTTCCTTTTTTATCTTATTGGATTCGTTTATTTTCAGCTTAGTACCTTAGTATTAGCTGAACATGAAGGAGGATCTCTCAAACCATCATCAGTTAGTGCTGTAGAGGCTGCAAAAAGCTTGGGCAAGGAAAATCATATATCTTTACTATTAGCTGGTTCAGGCCCTTCCGTCAAAGAAGCTGCTGTACATGCTGCCTCATATCTTTCTTCCATTTCTCAGGTAGTTCTTGTTTTGTTTTATTATATTTCAGATTTTGGTTATTTATTTGGGGGCTCTGGAATGTGGACATTACAGATTGAATGTGATGTTAGTGGTACCTGGAGGAGCTATCTCATATTTATTTATCAATTGCATGTGCAAGTCGTAAGAAGTGAAAGCTTAACCACATCAACATAGAGAAAAGCATACTCATCGAACTGGAAATCAAGCTTGAGTTTTTGTTCAGTATGGGAAACCATGTGACAAAAATATAATCCAGTAAAAAGCCTTGAACAGGGGTGAAAATGTTATGGATAGGTTATTGGAACCAATGCAGAAACAGGAATAAGCCTGGACCTTTTGGAGATCCTCAGTGTGCAGACTCAAAAAGGAGAAAAATTGTCATTTTGAACTTTAGCACAACAGTATTTCTGTAAATTGTGCAAGATATGACACCACAAGCTCTAAATTCTGATTCTATGTCATATTTCCTGTATAGGTTCTTTATGCTGATTCAGATAAATTTTTAAATCCTTTAGCAGAACCATGGGCTAAACTGGTCCACTTGGTTCAGCAAAAGAGTGATTACTCTCACATCATTGCTGCTTCGGGCTCATTCGGAAAAAACATGCTACCTCGTGCAGCAGCACTCCTTGATGTTTCTCCTATAACTGATGTGATTGAAATTCATGGGCCCAATGTTTTCGTAAGGTCATGAATGCTGCTTATGTGCGTTCACTTTCTCTTGGAATTGTACATTTTTTTTCCGGGGTGAAGCTTTCTTTGAATTAGGAGCAGATTATGTCTTAGGAAACTTCCGTTGTTTTAGTTGTCTGTCTGTTTCTGCTTTCTTTGCTTCCTTTTTGGCTTTATATTCATATAGGCCTTGGATTTTAATACATTCACGTTGCAAATCATATCATGTGTATGGTGGTTGTCATGTGAAGCTAGGAAGTTTGGCCTTTCCTGTGCTACATTGTTAATTAAAGGTGTGGCATGAAAGCCTCTTTCTGTGCTTCGATTGTATAGTTAATCCCTTGAACATGACCTTAAGGCTGTTAAGGATGAGAATGATTGATTTCCCATAAAAGACGGAAATAGTCACATTCTTTTTCTCATCAACATCCTGTTTGTGTCTCCTTTTCTCTGTTGTGTGAAGCTTGATTGTTTATTTTGCGAATGTGTACATCATGTCATAGCTGACATATGGGTGGAATATTGACTTTGTGTAGGCCAATTTATGCTGGAAATGCTCTGTCTACTGTCAAATATTCTGGTACTGGTCCCTGCCTCTTGACCATCAGAGCTACTTCTTTCCCTGTGGCCTCAAATTTACCTGATTCAAACTCGGGAAATTCATCAGTTGACCAGGTGGATCTCTTAAACTTCGACCAAGGTAGGACAATAATTATATCTCCACATACAACTTGTGCAATATTTCTTTTCTTATAAATCTGAGTAAGTCACGTATATCTTTGTTCTTTATGTAGACGAGTGGTTCCTTGTGATTGTGATATTAGAACCTAAAAACTGTGAAAATTTCTGGATTACATTCATACATACATATACATACACACATGTATGTAATGTATGGACACACACACACACATATATATACATATACATATACATATATATACACATACATACATAAAAACAACACTCAAGTCTTTTCCACACTATGCGTGGTTGGCTATATGGATAACTCATTTCTCTTACGCTTTGTTTTTGTTTTTTTGTTTGTTTTTCGAGTCGTATCCTAAAACTTATTATCCCTTTATGTCTCATAGTAATTAATGCATAATATGCGCCTCTAGAATACGTCTCTTTCAAAAATATCATATCATCTCAACCGTGATTCCGGCCTAAGTATCTAGAATTCTCACTTAAATCTTATATCTTCTACATAACAACAGCTATATGTATGTCTCCATGTATCAATGACCATATGTTCCTTAATTGTCATATATGTCATATCCTTTCTTATTATCCCTTTTCATATCTTCTTTGGTCCCCTCTCCTATGTTTAACATGCATCTCATTTATTGTCTCGCACCGCCTAACAGGTGCATGTGCAGGACACCTTTGCACATGTCCGTACCATCTTACCTTGACTCCCTCGTCTTCTCTTCTTTAGGATCCATGTCTATCTTTCTCCTTATTGTCCATTTATTATTTTATCCTTCCTTATATGTCCATATATCCATCTTAACATTTTCATTTTTGCCACTTGCATCCTCTGTTCATGCTCATAATTGACCATCCAACATTCAGATCCATAAAACAGTGCGGGTCTTTCCATCATGTATGTATGTATGTATGTACATACGTATGTGTATACACGCACACACATGCATGTACTTATAATTTAAATTGTCATCGATGTAGAGAATTTACATAGGTAGAGCTATTAAAGTTTACATGGATTACATATATGTATATACGCACACATACGTATATAGTTATTCTCTTTCTGCTTTTCTTTTTTCCACCTGCAGATGATGCAGTTGGTAAATCGATGTTTATCGGACTTTCTTCTCAAGTCACAGAGCGCCCAGATCTTGGGAATGCACGGGTTGTGATTACTGGAGGACGAGGCCTCAAAAGTGCTGAGAACTTCAAGATGATAGAGAAATTGGCTGAGAAACTCGGTGCTGCAGGTGTTTTACTATAGTTTTGTATTAATAATATTGAAATATTGTTCTTCTGTCTCTGTCTCATTCCTATTCCTAATTGATAACGTCTATCAAATTCATATGATTGAAATGTTTCTAGCTTTCTCTTGAAAATTCCTAATTAATAACATCTATCAAAGAAAACTTGGCATATATGAGAAGCCTTAGGCTTTTACTCATATGAATTCCCATTCCGCAGTTGGTGCTACCCGTGCTGCTGTTGATGCTGGTTATGTTCCTAATGACCTCCAGGTAAATTGACTATTATTCTCAGTTATCGTATGACGTAAATTTTTCCTCTCCAGAAAGTTAGTTTAGGTCTTACAAACTCCTCAAGATATTTGGATTTGGTGGCTTTCAGTTAGGTTTTTTTTTCTTTTAAATTTTATTTACTTATATGAAGTCAAACCTGATTGGCAAGATTTGGAAGACTTGCTTGGTGGTTGCCGAGCAGGTTTGACTTTGGTGAAGAAAACTTAACTTTCTTGGTTAGCAGGATTTGATTCATTGGTAAATTCCTTAAGGCTGGTGGTTATTCCATCATGCTCCCAAAGAATGCCTCATCTAGTCGTTTTGAATGTTTAAATTGTCATACAAATGAATCTACATGAGCTTTGACTTCTGAATATCAAAGTACATGATCTATTTTCATTTGGTTATCTTCATGTATTGTTAGACTCTGGACTCTTGTGTCTGATGATCCCTCACTATTTACTTGATGCCTCTTCTTTTGAGTGGATTGATGTACTTATTTTTTAACATCTCAGGTGGGTCAGACAGGCAAGATTGTTGCTCCAGAACTGTATATGGCCTTTGGTGTCTCAGGGGCAATACAACATATAGCAGGCATGAGAGATTCCAAAGTTATTGTTGCTATAAATAAAGATGGAGATGCACCTATATTTCAGGTGACAATAGAATCATTCTTTCGGCAAGACTTGTCAGATCAATCTTGAGAATCTAGTTTTATTTGTTATGATTGCTTTCATATTCTATATATCTGAATTAGCATGAGAATTTATTTATAAATTGGCCCCTTCTTTCTTTTAAGTTGTTGGCTCCTATTACTGGAAGAAGAGGAGGCTCCAATGATACAAATGTGTTTACTGTCACCCGTTTCGTGATTGCCTGGTGGGGACTTACTTTTTAAACTACAATCAACTCTTCTGCACCCTCAGTGAGAAATCAACCCGGCGTCCCTTTCTTTGTGGAATGTTTAACCTAACAATGTCAAGTGTCTGATGAAGTTTGATGTGTTTGATACAACTGATTTTCTATTACCTGAGTATTAACCGTTAAGTGTGTGACAGGTTGCTGATTATGGGCTTGTGGGTGATCTTTTCGAGATTATACCTGACTTGTTAAACAAACTTCATGAGAAAAAGTAGGGCATGCTCGGTGGCACATCTGCTCATCAAGCCTGATGACGCGTCAGACTGCCTTCTTAAGGTTAGGTTTGGTGGTAATGCAGCTTGAAGATGAACTTGAGGCCCCTCCTGTAAGTTTCACTTTGCAGCGTGAAGTTGGTGGGAACAAAACTAAGTCTGCAGATCGTAAGCTTGATGCATGGAAGTATTTATGTGCTCAATTTAAATAACTGGGAAAACTGCTATATTTCTGGCAACGGTGGATGGATGCCCCATGCACATTTTCATGGCTTCTCTTCTTGTGTGATATCGTTATTAAATTTACAAATAATGTATGCGTTCATCGATGGGAATGAGACATGGACAGAAACATGCAAAAAAGTAATGCCGTACGTTGTCTACCTGTTGGGTCAGTGCTATTTAAGAAAGTTTCAATAAATTAAGATGTTCATTTTGAGAAAGTTTCAGTTCATTCATGAGCACAGTAGGATTTTAAGACATTGGGCTCCTGACTACGACAACACATCTATCGATTTGCTTCTAAACTATAACAAAGAACATTTTTGTAGCTTAAACGAAGTCCACTCCAAAATTGAAGCAGTACAATTACATAAATAAACCCTTTGTATAATTAATTAATTTTTATTAGTTTATGTAAAACTTGGAGCTTATTTTTGAAAAGAGTTAATCCTATTTGATATACATAACTTTTAAAACTAGATGCAAAAATTACCTATAACTTCATTATTAGCAATTTTATATATATTTTCTTTACCAAAAATATACATTACTATAGTTGGTTACTTGGTTTTAGTGCTAAAAGTCGTTTGGTTAGACTAAATTACCCCTCCACCCTTCTCCTCAACTACACTTCGCCGACTCCCCACCCCCATTCCCGCTGCCCCGAAGCCACAACCACTCCGACGCACAAGCGACACCCACCCACCTGCAAATAGTAGACTCCATGTTCACCTCACCATCCACCACTGTTAGCATCATCTTCATCTCCCGTCGCTACTAGCCTCCTCCTCCTTGTCAACCCGTTGTTGCCACCACCCTTTAAAATTGGGACTTCTTCTTCATCATCCTCGTCATCATTATTAATCAAAAAGTGACAGACAAACAATACTTCTGTCCCAATGGATAGAGAATTTCTTTCCAATGAGATCCCATAAATGACTGAATAATAGATATATGGAGTGCTAATGTGTTGGTGAGGAAATTCGGGAAATACAAAGAGGAGGCTGTCGATATTAAAATACACATAACGCGTATATGAACATATAATTCAAATTAACGGCAAAACATAAACAAACAAATGCAAAACCAACCTACGTAGATAGTCTAGTCTATCCACACCCCTAAATATAAAATATATTCTGAGTTAGCTCTATGTCTGGTTTATACCTCGTTAACCTGCTCTATGAACTTCTATCCTAGACCATGTCTTCACATGTGAAAATATAGTAGGTAGCGAAGTCTCCTCCACCTCCATTCACCTTCCACCTGCTCGGACACTGCCGCCAAAATTATTTTCGCTGGCTCTCTTTTTCCTTATGCGATTCCAACGTCCTATGTTTTCCTCCGTGATTTAGGTATTGTCAACCACCATCTTCTTCTCCATCTCCCAGACCACCATTCTAGCTGCCCCTCCTTCATCATCATTTTCGTCGCTTTCCCTCTCTAAGCGCCTTTCTAATGCTATTTTCTCTTTCAATTTCTCCCTTTTCCTCCATTCAGTTGCTTTTGTGGACAGTGGGGGATAGTATGTTAACTAGCAATGGATGGTTATGATCATTGCTTGAGGTGGAGATAGATATGTGAGGGGCGGGTGGTGAGGTGAGGTGAAAATGGAGTGTATTGTTTGCAAGTGGGTGAGTATGGTTAAGGCGTTGGGGTGGCTGTGGCTTGAGGGCAACGAGAATGATGGCAGTGAGGAAGCGGCGAAGTGTAGATGTGGAGGAGTATTTTAGTCTAATTAGACAGCTTTTGGCATTAAAACTATCTTTTGGCATTAACACTATCTTTGCTCTATCTATATTTTTATATTTTTTTGCAAAAGTGAGACATTTGACGAAGATTCTTTGTGGTATCATTAGTTTTTTTTGACTCTCCTTTAAATATTTCACTTTTGGAAAAACAAAGATATAGATACAAATTTGCTAATGATAAAGTTATAGATAATTTTTTTGCAACTAATATAGAAGGTATGGATATTAAACATGATTAGTTCTTTATCAAAACTTTAGGTAGCGTGGTCGTTGAAATTTTTTTCTAGCAAACAGAGCCTTGGACTACCAGCTTTTTGATCTCTCCAAAGCTTCAAGCTTCAATTTTTCAACCCTTAGGTAGTGGTCGTTGAAAACTTTTCTTGCAAACAGAGCCTTTGGCTACCAGCTTTTTGATCTCTCCAAAGCTTCAAACTTCAAATTTTCTACCTTTTTCTGCCTTTAAAATTAATCTTTCTTTGATTTTTCCACTTTCAAGCCTGAAGTTGCAGCTTTTTTTTACATCATGATCTCTTCTTTGAAGCACCCGGCAACGTATTTTAGTGGGCTCGAACTTTTCCGGACAAAGTCGCCGTCACCTTCGAGGAATTTCTCGGTTACTCCGACTCTGTTTCCGCCAAAGGGTTGCCGGAGAACTGCCGTTATTTCATCCTCTAGGCCACTTTACGTTTCAAAAGTCGAATCTTTTCAAATTTCGGAAGGATCGTGTTTTAATAACGTTGATGATCATAACACAAAAAAGCGTGATTTAATCACATGTAAGGCTTATGAAGCTGATAAATCAAGGCCAATTGAGGCCCCGGAAACGCCATCTGAGGCGGCCAGGAAAGTTAAAATTGGGATCTATTTTGCTACTTGGTGGGCTTTGAATGTGATTTTTAATATTTATAACAAGAAGGTTTTGAATGCGTATCCTTTTCCTTGGTTGACCTCCACTCTTTCACTAGCTGCTGGCTCTCTTATCATGCTTGTTTCTTGGGCTTTAAGGATTGTTGAAGCCCCTAAGACTGATTTCGACTTCTGGAAAGCCCTCTTCCCGGTAGGCTTTTTTCACAGGCAACTTTCTATTTTTTTTTTTTTGAGTCTGCAAGATTGGAACTTTATGATCAGGGATTTAGTAGCAGTGGTTTTTATAAATTTGGTTTACTCAATTAGTTATTGTACTGTGTGTATTATGTTATTTTTCTGCTTGTAAATGAGAAATTGGGATTTGTTATTCCTTTTATATAGTATATTCTTCTCTCGGAATGATTTTTTTAATTTCTTTTTGTTGTCACCTGAGATTATTTGACTTTAGGTTGGAATTTCATGATGATTTGATAGTTGGTGGTGTTTTAGGTTGCTGTTGCTCATACAATTGGGCATGTTGCGGCTACTGTAAGTATGTCAAAGGTGGCAGTTTCATTTACTCACATAATAAAGAGCGGAGAACCTGCTTTCAGTGTATTAGTTTCAAGGGTCATCTTGGGAGAGACCTTCCCTGCTTCAGTTTACTTGTCACTCCTTCCTATCATTGGTGGTTGCGGTCTTGCAGCACTTACTGAGCTTAATTTCAATATGACTGGTAATCAAATTTCTTAAGCTGCCTGGCATCTGATTATTACTATGAATCTAATTGAACTTACGGAATTCAAGTCATTTTGTGAGTTTGAACTCTATTGGAACTTAGAATCTAGTAACTTGTTTCCCATAATCTAGATGTTATATTTGTCTGAAAACTTGCAAATTATAGAGCTTTGCATCAATTGTAGGTATAACATCATTAATAAGTCAAAATTTTTCATTCAAAGTATGTGACATCTTAGTTGATGGATATGACTTATATGACAATTGGGAGCATATGACACAGTGATAGATATGACTATTGAGAAGCATATGGTTAGTGATAGAACACAGTGAAGACAGTTGATTCATGTAGCATGTCATGTAGAGGATATGAGAGTTAAGTGAGAATTTTAGGTAGTTAGCCTGGAATCACAGTTGAGATGATATGAAATTTTTTAAAAAGACGTGTTCTAAATGTGCATATTATGTATTATGTATCAGGAGATACACAAGGAGGATAGGATTTAGGCTACGACTCAAAAAAGAAAACCTAAATAAAACATAATAGAAATAATTGATCCATATAGCCGACCCCACATAGTGTGAAAAAGACCGCAGTGTTGCAGTTGTTGTATGTGACTTGTTAGCTGATGGGGGTGGTTGGCGTATGAATACACATACCTTTGTACTACAAATCTGATGTCTAATCTTTGTTGTTGGCTGTCGTCTTCAGGTTTTATGGGGGCCATGATATCAAACCTGGCTTTTGTTTT
The DNA here is from genome assembly GCA_036186865.1 of Eustoma russellianum. NCBI lineage: Eukaryota > Viridiplantae > Streptophyta > Magnoliopsida > Gentianales > Gentianaceae > Eustoma > Eustoma russellianum. The sequence continues at coordinate 1,900,147 of AP025061.1, read as the reverse complement.
CCGAAACATATTTTCCAAGAGGGGCATGAAGGGGAAATCAGTCAGTGGAATGAACTATTATGCGTGCTTGTCTATAATGTCTCTCTTAATTCTCACTCCATTTGCAATTGCTGTGGAGGGGCCACAGTTGTGGGTAGCTGGATTTGAAAAGGCCGTCTCCCAAATTGGACCCCAGTTGATTTGGTAATCACATGTACCACCTTGACCCATATTATCTAGTGTTTCATATACTGATTGGATATTCTGAATAGTAGTTATTTTACTGCCCTTGTCTTCAGTAAGTTGACGCTTCTTTGAGGAGTCTCAATGAGTTATTTCTTGCACTTGAAGTGTTGGCATATCTAATTACAAGCAGCAGTTGTGTTTAAGCTTGAGATGATCATGTTAAAACAAACTTATTGGTTGATAAGGCGTTTTGTGGTTGATCATGTTAACACAAGAAGATTTTCATGTTTCTTATGATCTTTTTTGACAAGCATAAGTTAATAATTTCTCTGTTTAGTTAACTGGATTTGACTTTTTATTCCTTTCTGGTTCCTGATGTTGTTGGCTTTTTGTGTGTGGTAGGTGGATGGCTGCGCAGAGTGTTTTCTATCACCTCTACAATCAGGTGTCCTATATGTCACTGGATGAGATATCTCCTTTGACATTTAGCATAGGAAATACAATGAAACGTATTTCTGTTATTGTATCTTCTATCATCATTTTCCATACTCCAGTCCAGCCAATAAATGCTCTTGGGGCCGCTATTGCCATCTTTGGAACATTCCTGTATTCACAGGTAACTTCGTGATTTTCAACAATGGATTATGAGTATTTGTATTTAAGACATAAATTCTGTACTCATCCATCTTTCAAATACCTAATTCTTTACGTGTATGATCTTGTTTTCTCAAGATTTTCACCTTAATACCTGGCTTTCTTGTTCAATCGCCCTCTGCTTCCTCTAAGTATGAGATTCTTATATCTAATATAGAGTACTATGAACCAATGTAAACAAGTTTAATCCTTTTAGGTTGTTACATTCTAATTATCCCAATTTGCTCTTTGGAGACCTTTTACATCTGTTTGCTAGTAATTCATATCATATGGTCTGAAGCTTCAAGATGAAACTATTTTCTTTGAAACCTGATCAAATTTTGACCAATCATTCCATGCCCTTGCAATGGTCGAGTCTCTTAGCATGGGATCTCTCCTTCTATTTGTATAATACATATACTTCGATGGCTTGAATTGATGGTAATATTGCACTATTCTTATTCTTGACTTAAGCCGTCCATTCTCAATTTATCCAGATATTCTGATTAGTTAACCTCAGGATATTCAAGTAAATAGAATGAAACAGTGACTGCATGATCTTACTATTTGAGGGGCAACAGGAAATTCAAGGTCCATGCCTTACCCTGCATTGGGAATCTGTTATTGTTTAATCTTCTTGAGTTTAGTAACATATTCCTTCAGTTCAAGTTAATCTGGTAACTAATGCTGTGAACTCCTACTTTCCCTGATTTACTGACTGGCTCGATTCACATTTTTATTGTTTTAATAATTATCTTGTTTTGGCCTTCCTTCTGATCTCTCTAGATGATCTATTAGTCGTTTGGTTGTTGGTAGTCGTCCTTTCATAGCCTTTCTCCTTGTTCCTCAGCGGTTGTCATCTTTCCGTCGTGCCATTTTCTAAAGTTGTTTTTTATGATTCTACTTTCTTCTGGGCAGGCAAAGCAGTGAGGTGTGAGGATTTCAAGTTTCTCAAGGGAGCTCAAGCTGAAGAGGTTATACCAAGCTTTTTTGTGATTGGATCTGTTTGTGTGGCTTGTTTTTTCAGGCAAATGAAAATAAGATTAAGTAGGCAGACCAAATGCTTTAGTTTGTAGATAAAAATAAAAAGAATATAATGTAGACCAAGATTTTGGAATTCTGTACATGGATGTCACGCAGGTATCTAATGATGTATTTGCAGATGTTAGGAGCAGGAAAACTGCAGGGATTTTGAATAAATGATTGAAAATAACTGAGCCTTTTCTGAGACAAGAATTGGGGCATGTAAAAGTCTGTTTTTTCCTTCATAAGCATCCTTAATTTGTCAGCAACAGAATCACCTACTAGATCTTGTTCGTCCTTAATAGGTTGCTAGGCTTGATGTTTGAGCTTGCATATGCTTGTACACAACATTACCACATTCTCTTAGAGGTTTCCGCCTATAGCGGGGTATGGAAAGTTGGAAGTATGAAACTATACCCATGTATTAGAGACACGCAAATGTTTCTCGATGATCCGTAATGAAAATTGCGTCAATTTGTGTCGATCAACCGCTACTTCACAATATAAGAAGCGGAGCCAATTTAGTTAGTCATTTTACTTTATTCCATCATATTCGAAGTCAAGAAAGATTGTGTCCTTGACTCCATTGAAAATGGAATGGTTGCATATGCTTATATACATAGAGTCAAATTCACTGTTGGATCTTATTTACTATAGCTTACCTGAACTCACAAAGATTGATGTTCCTCTTGGTGTCCCCATAAGTCTATTATACAGGAAGCGTATTTAAGCAAGTAAGCGAATAGCAAATGATAAAATAACAACATTGATAATAACCAAAGAGTTTCTATCCATTCTTGTTTTGAATTTCTGGTGACGGCTTGTTACATGATCTAACACAAAGACGCTTAAGATAAAAATTCATTTGGCATAACCGTAAAGTCCATCCCGGAACCAAGAAGTTGGGGTAAAGTGTAGATTAAGAAGGAATACTTAGTGTACCTTCAAGCTGGCTTGTGCAGTAGGCGCTCCTATAGATACAAAGGTATGATACGATGATCACAATGTAAGATTTCACACAACTTAGGAGGCCGATGAGCTTCTTATTTGCATCTTCTACACATGCTCCTTAGGGCTTTGCATCTTCTACACATGCTCCTTAGGGCTAGGGCGGTGGAGGCTTTTGGGATGATAGATTTCACTTTTTGCTCCAAGGATATGATACGATGAGTGCGTTTGCGAGCAATTACCAACCTTCAACCTATGATCATAGAGGATGAGCTAATTTGAGCACATATTAGCAAGGAGTGGATTGTGGATGCAGTTGGTAGGCAAAGCTTTTTGTCTAACGTGCTTCTTGATATGAGTGAAGGCTTGATGGTGTATAGAAGAATTCGATTTGGGGCTTGCATTTTTTTTTTTTGTCATGTACCACTTAATATAAACTAAGCCATGGCTATTTTGAGCCTCAAGTTTGTGATAAAGCCTATTGAAGATATCTACATCCATGCCTCCACAGACTTTTGCAGATAAGGGTCAGTCAGCTCATTTTTCTTTGGCTCCTTTAGGAGGGGGATCACCTCACCTCCGGTAACGTTATTGTCCACCTTTTTTAGCATTACGTCTTTTTACAGGCCACTTTTCACTCAATACCTCACCGCCGGTAACGTTATTGTCCACCTTTTTACCCACTTTTCACTCAATTTTACAGCTCCTATAAGCTACGTGTTGTGTGGTAAATTCTTACCGTTCTTGAAGGGTGAGAGAATCCGAAACCCATTTAAGATAGCATGACAGCAGGCAGGGCTGACACAAGAAGGCAATTCAATTTCACCTACCCTTTTAGATTCTTTATCGAAATAGTTGCATTTCCCAATTATAGGAAGCAAATTTTACAATAGTGGTTTCGCAAATTTTACAAGTGTCTTAAAGCACGTGTGACAAATTCTTTGATTAATTGAAATGTATATGATATATATACTCTTGTTTTGGCCCATCATCTCTTGCTTTGCATATAAATAAATCTTATGTCATATCATTTCATTATGCCACTAGTTGTTCTTAAAACAACATAAAACTTTGCTCATGAAACGATCTAAAACTTCCTTTGCTCATGAAACAATCTAGAACTTCTGAATTCTCCAGCTCCTATTCCTATAATCACCAAACACCGACAATTCCTTGGCATGAAAAAAGTAACAACTGTTTTAAAAGAAAAAAAAGAAAAACTACCACCAATCCAGAATCTTATTCTTTATAATTGAGTTTATAGTAATTTAACATCATGAAACAGTATAAGTTAAAAGTACAAATATCTGCTACTAACATGCCTAGAGCAGATATCTCAAAGGGAGGAGGGGACGGTTCTTTGAATCAAATCGCACAGCTACACAAGTGATTTGGTTACAACAAAACAGAGCACATCTATAAGAAGGCCCGGGGAGGGAGCTGTGCTTTTCATCTATTCAGTGCAAGTACAGTTGGACTACAAATTCATAATTGTAAATGTTTAATGACTGTTTGCACATCTTTATCTCCTCTACCGCTGCAGTTGATCACAACCTTAGTTCCATCTGGAAGCGTTGGGCAAAGCTTCTCAAGATAAGCCAAAGCATGTGACGTCTCAAGAGCAGGAATAATACCTTCTAAGCCAGATACTCTCTTGAAAGCTGCAAACAAGTTCAAGACAAAAAATTGATCATCATTTGGCAGAAAACAATATGTTGACGAGCCATCTGCATTCCACTACGCCTTTTGGCTCATCCAAAATTTCAATACAACTGAGCGCCTTCCCCAAGCTACATCTTTGGAGGCTAAGTGTGGAACATTTTGTTAATAGAACTCATTAATTGCCCATCGTGGCTTATTTTGTAATTATTAGTAATCTTAAGTTAGCTTGACACGCTATTACTTAATTTGTCCGTCTAGGACAACTTTTGTAAAGGCTGGCAGTAGATATCGATAGCACCTTGTAACCACCTCAATTTTTGGTTTTTGGTTTTGGTTACAGTCAAGCTATAAGTTGCCATAGCGTGCAACTATCCTTGTATCTTTGCCATTTTGGCCGATCTATAAAATTTAAATTACAAAAAAAAAAAAATTCAAGACAAAATCATCTAAAGGGGAACACTTGTATCTAGTAAGAATGCAGGAATATTAGCAATGGGTCTATATCTTTCACTTTGGGAACAATTTATTTTCAAAAAATACACGAACAGTACACTAAAGTAAAGCATCTTGCATTCGGAATTTTTTTTTTTTTTAAAAAAAATACTTAATTTGTAGTCCAAAAACCCAACATAATTCTCATATGTAGTGAAGCAACACAGAAACATTCCTTACCATCCAATGCTTCATCATCAGTCACACTGTAATATTCAGCACGTCCTATGTCCTTTAGGAAGCTGTGTTCTGGTCCTACCCCAGGATAATCCAACCTGTTGAAGATATAAAGAAACCAAATAGATTTTTTGAATCAGCAGGGGACCAAACTATTAAATTCCCTCTATCTCTAGATATTTCAAATTTCTTGCTAGACAAAACAATACTCCTTTGAGCCCAAAAAGGTATATTCAAGTGTCAAAGGAGCAAAGATATTCAAGAAGTTACCCAGCACTGATGGAGTGAGGCTCAACTATTTGTCCATCCTCGTCCTGTAACAAGTAGCTCATGGCTCCATGTAGCACCCCAACCTCTCCTTTTGTCAAGGTGGCAGCATGCTTGCCACTGTCTATTCCAAAACCAGCAGCCTCTACACCAATCAACCTAACCTCTTTGTCATCGACAAACTCATGAAACAGACCCATGGCATTGGAGCCGCCGCCAACACATGCTACAAGCACCTCTGGCTTCCCACCCCATTTTTCCAGTGCCTGTTTCCTTGTCTCCTTACCAATAACTGCGTGAAATTCCCTCACCATCATAGGATATGGATGAGGTCCTGCAACAGAACCAAGGATGTAATGTGTCGATTCAACATTAGTCACCCAGTCCCTTATAGCTTCTGATGTTGCATCTTTCAGTGTCGCAGTCCCAGAGTGAACTGGTCTAACCTGCACGATTTACAAATGCCCATGTCAGGAAATAAATAAGTTGAGAGAAGAAGGGCAATGCACATATAAGACTGTAAAACCCAGAAAATCATGAAGAAAACAAGAATCACACATTTTGCAACATCAAACTACTGGCAGCAAGATGCAACAATGATGAACAAGTGTATCTCCTGAACACACCAGATAATCACATGAAAAAGTCTCCTAAAACACAAATCAACAGTGATCACCATGCTTCAAATTGCCGCATAGGAGGTCTTCTTTTCCTCTCCGTTTATTGGAAGAAAATCTTGACTTTCTAAAGTTGATACAAGGAGAAACAATTTCAAAGGACCAGACACACTTAAATATGAGGCGTGTCACAATATTTGCCCTGGAAAGCAATTGAGATAAAAGACACAGGAAACTCAATAATGAGAAGCAAAGAACCATTAACATGTTCTGAAATGCCATCGAAAGAGTTCTAGCGCAGCATAATATATCAAACTCAGAGCAAAAACAATTTTGACTTGGCATGTCTTCCACTTTTAGAGTGACAATCAGATGAAAGAACATCAAAGAAGAAGGATCAGGATAGGGAGATATCAAACAAGAAACACAAAATAATCAGAACTTAATAAACCTCAGCTCCAAGCAAGCGCATCCTGAAGACGTTCAGAGCTTGCCTCTCCATATCTTGAGCACCCATGTAGATAACACACTCCAAACCAAATCTAGCACAAACAGTTGCAGTGGCAACACCATGCTGACCTGCACCAGTTTCAGCAATTATACGCTTCTTGCCCAATCGCTTTGCAAGCAGCGCTTGACCAACCGCGTTATTTATCTTGTGTGCCCCTGTGTGATTAAGATCTTCTCTCTTAAGATAGATAAGTGGCCCATCACCACCGGGACGCTTGTAGTGCTCAGTTAGCCTCTCGGCGAAATACAAAGGACTCTCCCTTCCAACATAGTCCTTCAATATGCCATCCAATTCATTCTGCAATACACTAAACTAGTAACCTCAACACTTCATGAACTTAATTTCACAAGAAGAAAAATCATTGAATCTACCGGATTTCAACAATGTCAGCAAAATCAAAAGAATTCTGTAGATTTCAAGTACCAAAGTTAAGGTTGTCTATAGAAAACTAAAAAAAATAATGCACCACTAAAGCTGACAACTTTTGCTTATCACAGAAACAACACTAGAATCTTCAATAAACTCGACGAATCATCATTTTTCCAGCTAAATCTTTTCGGTGATTACATAAAAGAGGAACACATTTCTGATATAGTTAAGCTACATCATGGACGGAAAGAATTGAACCACCAATTCAATTATATAGGAACATTTCAAAATGAAATTAAGAAGGAAGCTACCCGTGCAAAACAACCATTTGTTGAAGCAAAAGAGAAGAAACATTTGGGAAAACCTGGAAGTCTTGATCGGAGGAAAGGGATTTGAAGGCATCTTCGAGCTCGGTGAGGGCATGCATTAAGGTTTCAGGAACGTACTTGCCGCCGAACTTGCCAAAACGGCCAAATGAATCAGGCCTCTGCAAAATAGCCGGTTCCACCGCCTCCATTGTCGCCATGGTGTCTCTGGAAATAGCACAACGTATCTGATTGCTGCTTGAAGGGGAAGAAGAGAAAGTAGATTTGCTGAAATTGATGGACTGTGAGAAATAAGAAGCGGAGGAGAGGCAGTGGGGGTTGGGAAGCTGCGGCGGAGGGCTGGTTTTTGGGCGCACGGATGCTGTGAAGATAGCCATGTCGATGTGTGAATGTCAAGTGCACTATTTTGATGCTGATACTTTTGGGCGTGTTGGAAAAAAATGGGCCGATGTTTTGAAGACGAGGTTTTGTTTTATAAGAGGGATATAAGAGGAAATAATTTAGAAGATATTGAATTTATGTTATAGCAAAATGATTAATTAAATTAGACGCATAAGTATCAGTTGATCGACATAGCTTGACGCATCATTATGGTTCATCGGAAAACAAACTCTGTGTGTTTCTAGAAGATATTGAATTTATGTTATAGCAAAATGACTCATTAAATTAGACGCGTGAAGTATCAACTGATCGACATAGCTTGACGCATCATTATGTGTCATCGAAAAACAAACTCTGTGTGTTTCTAACATATGGATATGGTTACCTACATCTGAACCTCTATATATCGTCTAAGCGAAAGCGTTTATGAAAATGAGATAATATTGATTTTGTTTTAAATAATTTTCCCACGTGTCCACAGAGATCTTTTCCTAAACTATTCTCTTCTAAACATTTATTTTTAAGAAATTAGTCTATAAACATTTGGATATGTACCATATTAGGTTCATGGTAAAACAACAATATTATCTCATTCTCTTACCTATGACGGAATATAGGAGGTCGGATATACGCAATCATAAGTATGTGTTATAAACACACAGAAGTTCACGATGACACATAATGAAAATTGTGTCAAAATGTGTCGTTCAACTGATATTTCACAATATAAGAAGCGCAGTCAATTTAGTAAGTCATTTTGGTTTATTCTATCATATTTCAAAGTCTAAAAAAGTATGTTATTGATTCCATTGGAAGTGAAAATAATATTAGGTTAATATTATATACCCAAAATGTATTTTTACTAGAGTATATTTGATTAAGAGAAGATGTTAAGAGCACAAAAGTAAGGAAAATTTAAAAGAGGATCTTGACATCAGGTACAGTGCATGCACTATATTTAGAGCATTATTTAAGATAATATTTTTATAAGAAGGTGCACGTTAATTTAAGAAATTTCAAAAAAAAAAAAAAGTTCATCTCAGAAACTGATAAAGCAATTTCTAACCTAAATAAGTGATATATAAAATAATCTGAGTGGTTGGGCATCTAATCAATTTAAGTTTAATATAGTTCATGATGGCTGATTGATGAATAATTTTTAATGTCTTATAATGAAATCTTTCAAAATTATAAATTATAAGTATACCTATCTAATTTATGGGTTTTGATTGATTACTAACATATGGTAAAAAACTTTCCCGCTCGAGAATTTATCTTCTAACGTCCTTATCAACTGTTGTTTTTTTTTTTAAAAAAAAAAAATAAGTACTAAAAATCACAAAATAAATCTTGTGGTGTGTTTACTTTGTGTTTTTAGCCAAAACGAGTTTATACTTTAGTTAGGTTCTTTTTTTTTTGGTCCAAAGGATCGATTTTCATTAATAATTGAAAATGTGCATATTTACAACAAATGAAACGTGTGAGAAATTTGTATCCAGCTCCTAACTATTGCTCTGAGTAATGAATACTAAATGCAGTATGTGCATCTCTAACTTTATCTATCAGTATAGTAGCAAATTTCCAAGGTGGTGCTCGGTCTAGTATGTGACCATGTAGGCAGCCATTACGCCAATGCCAGATTCCATACACTGCCTCACGGAACAAATAGTTCCATCGCACACCAGCGAACCGGACGGCCATGTTCTTAGTCAGATTCAAATCAACCCATTCGGGCACACTTGCGGCTGAGAAGAAGGTAGGCCAGTGGTCTCGGTGAACAAGTTCGCGCCATACCTGTGATGCCCAGACACAATCTCAGAATTCATGCAATGATTCTACTGCAGACCCGCCGCACAGTGGATATGTGAGGCAGTTTATCAGATGTTTCTGCCAGAGAAAAATATTTTTTTTTTGCCAC